>JAQQXO010000289.1:0-22500 GCA_029852735.1 Persea americana
CCCCGGAAGATAGATTATTACGAGCCATACTTGGCATTCAGGTATCTACCGCAAAGGAAACTTGTCTAAAACTACCTATAGGCGGAAGGGGTCGAGTTATTGATGTGAGATGGATCCAGAAAAAGGGGGGTTCCAGTTATAATCCAGAAATGATTCGTGTATATATTTTACAGAAACGTGAAATCAAAGTAGGTGATAAAATAGCTGGAAGACATGGGAATAAGGGTATCGTTTCCAAAATTTTGCCTAGACAGGATATGCCTTATTTGCAAGCTGGAACACCGGTCGATATGGTCTTCAACCCATTAGGAGTACCTTCGCGAATGAATGTGGGACAAATATTTGAATGTTCGCTCGGTTTAGCGGGGTACCTGTTGGACAGACATTATAGAATAGCACCCTTTGATGAGAGATATGAGCAAGGGGCTTCGAGAAAGCTAGTGTTTCCTGAATTATATTCAGCCAGTAAGCAAACAGCAAATCCGTGGGTATTTGAACCCGAGTATCCGGAAAAAGCAGAATATTGGATGGAAGAACAGGAGATCCTTTTGAACAACCGGTTATAATAGGAAAGTCCTATATCCTGAAATTAATTCATCAAGTTGATGATAAAATCCATGGACGTTCCAGCGGGCATTATGCACTTGTTACACAACAACCCCTTAGGGGAAGGGCCAAGCAAGGGGGACAACGAGTAGGAGAAATGGAAGTTTGGGCTCTAGAGGGATTTGGTGTTGCTCATATTTCACAAGAGATGCTTACTTATAAATCGGATCATATTAGAGCTCGTCAGGAAGTACTTGGAACTACAATCATTGGAGGAACAATACTTAAACCCGAGGATGCGCCAGAATCTTTTCGATTGCTCGTTCGAGAACTACGATCTTTGGCTCTGGAACTGAATCATTTCCTTGTATCTGAGAAGAACTTCCAGATTAACAGGAAGGAAGCTTGATCGAAATGAATCAGAATTTTTCTTCTATGATCGACCGATATAAACATCAACAACTTCGAGTTGGATCAGTTTCTCCTCAACAAATAAGTGCTTGGGCCACCAAAATCCTACCTAATGGAGAGATGGTTGGAGAGGTGACAAAACCCTATACTTTTCATTACAAAAGCAATAAACCGGAAAAGGATGGATTGTTTTGTGAAAGAATTTTTGGACCTATAAAAAGCGGAATTTGTGCTTGTGGAAATTATCGAGTGATCGGAGAGGAAAAAGAAGATCCGAAATTTTGTGAACAATGCGGAGTTGAATTTGTTGATTCTCGGATACGAAGATATCAAATGGGATACATCAAACTGGCATGTCCAGCGACTCATGTATGGTATTTGAAACGTCTTCCTAGTTATATCGCGAATCTTTTAGATAAACCCCTTAAGGAATTAGAAGGCCTAGTATACTGCGATGTGTGATTTGATCGAAATTAGGATTTTACAGATTCGGAATGAGAAACTGTCATCCCATTCAATTCGATGGGGATGCCCCTGACTCTGACATGTATCTTGGGAGGAGGAATATGAAGCTCAGAATTATGGTTGTATTCAATACTTCCAAATGAAAGGGGAATTGATCCATGGTCGATTCCGTAACATATAACAGTTGTACCTCGTGAAAAAAAAACTTCTTTCGTGGAATTAGACGTTCTATTTCTTTTAGAAAGAGATTCTGTTCAAATAAACAAATATGACACGGTTACAGGAGCCCATCCATCGCATATATGCTTCAAGGGACATTATGGCATAACCGTCGAGGTGAAGTGGAGACCTAAAAGATCGAATGAAACAATACATAGACAAGTAAATCCCTTATTAGTTCCAAGGTATTCCTTTAATTTAAGGGGATTTATCATTCGAAGGGAAGTAGACTACTCAATAATTTGACATTCCATTTTTATCGTAATTGAATAAGTAATTCAGAAAAGTCAAAGGAAGGATGAATCCATGAAATATTTTTGTTGGTCCTCACTGGGAACTTGAGTAAGGAGTAGATCTTTCTGGGGTTTTCTAGAACAAAATTTGAAAGTGGAGAACCCCTTTCTTTATTTGGTGTAACTACTTGAGCCGGATGAGAGGAAACCATCACGTCCGATTTTGAAGGGGGGATCCTATAGGAACCTATCCCAATTTTTCTTTTGCCAGGCCCATAGCTAAAAAACCGACTTTCTTGCGATTACGAGGTTCATTCGAATCTGAAATCCAATCCCGGAAATACAGCATCCCACTTTTTTTTACTACCCCAGGTTTCGATACATTTCGAAATCGAGAAATCTCTACTGGAGCAGGTGCTATCAGAGAACAATTAGCCGATCCGGATTTGCGAATTATTATAGATCATTCATCGGTAGAATGGAAGGAATTAGGGGAAGAAGGGTTCACTGGGAATGAATGGGAAGATAGAAAAATTGGAAGAAGAAAGGATTTTTTGGTTAGACGCATGGAATTAGCTAAGCATTTTATTCGAACAAATGTAGAACCAGAACGGATGGTTTTGTGCCTATTACCAGTTCTTCCTCCCGAGTTGAGGCCAATCATTCAGATAGATGGGGGTAAACTAATGAGTTCGGATATTAATGAACTCTACCGAAGAGTTATCTATCGGAACAATACTCTTACCGATTCATTAACAACAAGTAGATCTACGCCAGGGGAATTAGTAATGTGTCAGGAGAAATTGGTACAAGAAGCCGTGGATACACTTCTTGATAATGGGATCCGCGGACAACCAATGAGAGACGGTCATAATAAAGTTTACAAGTCATTTTCAGATGTAATTGAAGGCAAAGAAGGAAGATTTCGTGAGACTCTACTTGGTAAACGGGTCGATTATTCGGGGCGTTCCGTCATTGTCGTGGGCCCTTCGCTTTCATTACATCGATGTGGATTACCTCGAGAAATAGCAATAGAACTTTTTCAGACATTTGTCATTCGTGGTTTAATCAGACGACATATCGCTTCTAACATAGGAATTGCTAAAAGTCAAATTCGGGAAAAAGAACCCATTGTATGGGAAATACTTCAAGAAGTTATGCAGGGGCATCCTGTATTGTTGAATAGAGCGCCCACCCTGCATAGATTAGGCATACAGGCGTTCCAGCCCATTTTAGGGGGTGGACGTGCTATTTGTTTACATCCATTAGTTCGTAAAGGATTCAATGCAGACTTTGATGGGGATCAAATGGCTGTTCATGTACCTTTATCTTTGGAAGCGCAAGCGGAGGCTCGTTTACTTATGTTTTCTCATATGAATCTCTTTTCTCCGGCTATTGGAGATCCCATTTCGGTACCAACCCAAGATATGCTTATTGGACTCTATGTATTAACGATCGGGAATCGTCGAGGTATTTGTGCAAATAGGTATAATCCATGGAATCGCATAAACTATCAAAATGAAACAGTTAATGATTATAAGTATAAATATACTACGAAAGAGAAAGAGCCCTATTTTTGTAGTTCCTATGATGTACTTATAGTTTATCAGCAGAAACGAATCAATTTAGATAGTCCTTTGTGGCTTCGGTGGCGACTAGTTCAACGTGTCATTGCCTCAAGAGAAGTTCCTGTCGAAGTTCAATATGAATCTTTGGGTACCTATCATGAAATTTATGGGCACTATCTAATAGTAAGACGTATAAAAAAACAAACCCTTTGTATATACATCCGAACCACTGTTGGTCATATTTCTTTTTCTCGAGAAATAGAAGAAGCCATACAGGGGTTTTGTCAGGCCTACTCATACGGTACCTAAGCTAAGGAATTATGTAATACCGCGGGAATTTGGATCTCTCCGGTTCAACTGGAATCATAATTCCTTAATTTCTACATGAATCGAGATCCAGTAAAGGAGGTCTTCGAATCACTGACTCAAACCCATTGGCGAATCCTACTCAGCGGAATAGAGAAGTACTTATGGCAGAATGGGCTGATCTGTTCTTTTACAATAAAGCGATAGATGGGTCTGCCATGAAACGACTTATTAGCAGATTAATAGATCACTTCGGAATGGCATATACATCGCACACCCTGGATCAAGTAAAGACTCTGGGTTTCCAGCAAGCCACTGCTACATCCATTTCATTAGGAATTGATGATCTTTTAACAGTACCTTCTAAGGGGTGGCTAGTCCAAGATGCTGAACGACAAAGTTTCATTTTAGAAAAGCACCATCATTATGGGAATGTACACACAGTAGAAAAATTACGCCAATCCATTGAGATATGGTATGCTACAAGTGAATATTTGAGACAAGAAATGCATCCTAATTTTAGGATGACTGATCCTTCTAATTCAGTCCATATAATGTCCTTTTCGGGAGCTAGAGGAAATGCATCTCAGGTACACCAATTAGTAGGTATGAGAGGATTAATGTCGGATCCCCAAGGACAAATGATTGATTTACCGATTCAAAGCAATTTACGCGAAGGACTTTCTTTAACGGAATATATCATTTCCTGCTACGGAGCCCGCAAAGGAGTTGTGGATACTGCTGTACGAACATCAGATGCTGGATACCTCACGCGTAGACTTGTTGAAGTAGTTCAACACATTGTTGTACGTAGAACAGATTGTGGCACTACCCGAGGCATTTCCGTGAGTCCTAGAAATGGGATGACGGAAAGAATTTGGGTCCAAACACTAATTGGTCGTGTATTAGCATACAATATATATATGGGCCTACGTTGCATTGCCGCTCAAAATAAAGATATTGGGGTTGGACTTGTCACTCGATTCATAACCTTTCGAACACAACCAATATATATTCGAACCCCCTTTCTTTGCAGGAGTATATCTTGGATCTGTCGATTATGTTATGGTCAGAGTCCCACTCATGGCGACCTGGTCGAATTAGGAGAAGCAGTAGGTATTATTGCGGGTCAATCAATCGGCGAACCGGGGACTCAACTAACATTAAGAACCTTTCATACCGGTGGAGTATTCACAGGTGGTACTGCAGAACATGTACGAGCTCCTTTTAAGGGAAAAATAAAATTCAATGAGGATTTGGTTCATCCCACACGTACACGTCATGGGCATCCTGCTTTTCTATGTTATATAGACCTGTATGTAACTATTGAGAGTCACGATATTCTACATAATGTGAATATTCCACCCAAAAGTTTTCTTTTAGTTCAAAATGATCAATATGTAGAATCAGAACAAGTGATTGCTGAGATTCGCGCTGGAACATCCACTTTCAATTTTAATAAAGTTAAAGAGAAAGTTCGAAAACATATTTATTCTGACTCAGAGGGAGAAATGCACTGGAGTACCGATGTGTACCATGCACCTGAATATAAATATGGTAATGTTCATCTCTTACCCAAAACAAGTCATTTATGGATATTATCAGGAGCTCTGTGCAGATCCAGTATAGTGCCTTTTTCGCTCCACAAGGATCAAGATCAAATGAATGTTCATTCTGTTGAACGGAGATCTATTTCTGACCTCTCCGTGACTAATGATCAAGTGAGACACAAATTGTTTAGTTCGAATCCTTACGGTAAAAAGGGGGGGGTTCTTGATTATTCAGGACCTGATCGAATCATATCCAACGGTCATTGGAATTTCATATATCCTACCATTCTCCACGAGAATTCTGATTTATTGGCTAAGAGGCGAAGAAATAGATTTATCATCCCATTCCAATCTGATCAAGAACGAGAAAAAGAACTAATGCCCCGTTCCGGTATCTCGATTGAAATACCCATAAATGGTGTTTTACCTAGAAATAGTATTCTTGCTTATTTCGACGATCCCCTATACAGAAGAAGCAGTTCAGGAATTACTAAATATGGGACTATAGGGGTGGGTTCAATCGTCAAAAAAGAGGATTTGATTGAGTATCGAAGAGCAAAAGAATTTAGGCCAAAATACCAAATGAAAGTAGATCGATTTTTTTTCATTCCCGAAGAAGTGCATATCTTACCCGGTTCTTCGCCCATAATGGTACGGAACAACAGTATCATTGGAGTAGATACACGAATCGCTTTAAATACAAGAAGCCAAGTAGGCGGATTGGTCCGGGTGGAGAGAAAAAAAAAAAGGATTGAACTCAAAATCTTTTCTGGGGATATCTATTTTCCTGGAGCGACAGATAAGATATCCCGGCACTGCGGCATCTTGATACCACCAGGAACGGGAAAAAAAAATTCTAAGGAATCAAAAAAATGGAAAAATTGGATTTATGTCCAACGGATTACACCTACCAAGAAAAAGTATTTTGTTTCAGTTCGACCCGTAGTCACATATGAAATAGCTGATGGGATAAATTTAGCAACGCTTTTCCCCCAGGATCCGTTGCAGGAAAGGGATAATGTGCAACTACGAATTGTCAATTATATCCTTTATGGAAATGGCAAACCGATTCGGGGAATTTATCACACAAGTCTTCAATTAGTTCGGACTTGTTTAGTATTGAATTGGAACCAAGACCGAGATGGTTCTATAGAAGAGGTTCATGCTTCCTTTGTTGAAGTAAGGGCAAATGATCTGATTCGAGATTTCATAAGAATTGATTTAGTGAAGTCCTCTATTTTTTATATCGGAAAAAGGAATGATATGGCAAGTTCAGGATTGATTGCCAATAATGGATCAGATCGCACCAATATTAATCCTTTTTATTTCAAGGCGAGGATTCAATCATTTACCCAACATCAAGGGACTATTCGTACGTTGCTGAATAGAAATAAGGAATGTCCATCTTTTCTAATTTTGTTATCATCCGATTGTTCTCGAATTGGTCTATTCAATGGTTCGAAATCTCACAAAGAATTAATTAAATTAATTAAAGAGGATCCCGCGATTCCCATTAGGAATTCGTTGGGTCCTTTAGGGATTGTACCTAAAATTACGAATTTTTATTCATTTTACTATTTCTATTTAATAACTCATAATCAGATCTTGTTAAAGAAATATTTTCTACTTGACAATTTCAAACATACTTTCCGAGGGCTTAGATATTATTTAATGGATGAAAATGGGAGAATTTATAATCCCGATTCATGCAGTAACATCATTTTTAATCCATTCGATTTGAATTGGTGCTTTCTCCCTCACGATTATTGTGAGGAGACATCCACAATAATTAGCCTTGGACAGTTTATTTGTGAAAATGTATGTATATCCAAATGCGGACCACACATAAAATCGAGTCAAGTTCTAATTGTTCATGTTGACTCCTTAGTCATAAGATCCGCTAAGCCCCATTTGGCTACGCCAGGAGCAACTGTTCATGGCCATTGTGGAGAAATCCTTTACGAAGGAGATACATTAGTTACATTTATATATGAAAAATCGAGATCGGGTGATATAACACAAGGTCTTCCAAAAGTGGAACAAGTGTTAGAAGCGCGTTCGATTGATTCAATATCGATGAACTTAGAAAAGAGGGTTGAGGGTTGGAACGAACGTATAACAAGAATCCTTGGAATTCCTTGGGGATTCTTGATTGGCGCTGAACTAACCATAGCGCAAAGTCGTATCTCTTTGGTTAATAAGATCCAAAAGGTTTATCGATCCCAAGGGGTGCAGATCCATAATAGGCATATAGAGATTATTGTACGTCAAATAACATCAAAAGTGTTGGTTTCAGAAGATGGAATGTCTAATGTTTTTTCACCTGGAGAACTAATCGGATTGTTGCGAGCGGAACGAACAGGGCGTGCTTTGGAAGAAGCGATCTGTTACCGAGCCATCTTATTGGGAATAACGAGGGCATCTCTGAATACTCAAAGTTTCATATCCGAAGCGAGTTTTCAAGAAACCGCTCGAGTTTTAGCAAAAGCTGCTCTACGAGGTCGTATTGATTGGTTGAAAGGCCTGAAAGAAAACGTTGTTCTGGGGGGGATGATGCCTGTTGGTACCGGATTCAAAGGATTAGTGCACCGCTCAAGGCAACACAGCAACATTCCTTTGGAAATCAAAAAGAAGAATCTATTCGAGGAGGAAATGAGAGATCTTTTGTTCCACCACAGAGAATTATTTGGTTCTTGCATCCCAAATAATTTCCCTGATACATCAGAACGATCATTTACGGGATTTAATGACAGATTCATTCTTTTCTTTTAACTATAGGGTCCTGGTCATTTGATTTGGTAATAAAGATAATAACGAATAGAAAGGAATTAATGACTTGGACTGGGTATTAACGGTCAATCTCCGGTAGAAGGTTCCGTCGGAACAATTATTTATTTCAGGTACCTCTTAAATAAAAAAAAAAAGAGAGAAAATGTGGGGAGAAATGACAAGAAGATATTGGAACATGAATTTTGAAGAGATGATGAAAGCAGGAGTTCATTTTGGCCATGGTACTAGGAAATGGAATCCTAGAATGGCACCTTACATCTCTTCAAAGCGTAAGGGTATTCATATTACAAATCTTACTCGAACTGCTCGTTTTTTGTCAGAAGCCTGTGATTTAGTTTTTGATGCAGCAAGTATAGGAAAACACTTCTTAATAGTTGGTACCAAAAATAAAGCAGCCAATTCAGTAGCATCAGCTGCAATAAGGGCTCGGTGTCATTATGTTAATAAAAAATGGCTCGGTGGTATGTTAACGAATTGGTCCACTACAGAAATGAGACTTCATAGGTTCAGGAACTTGAGATCGGAACAAAATACGGGGAAACTCAATTGTCTCCCGAAAAGAGATGTAGCAATGTTGAAGAGGCAATTATCTCACTTGCAAACCTATCTGGGCGGGATCAAATATATGACGGGGTTACCCGATATTGTAATCATCGTTGATCAGCAAGAAGAATATACGGCTCTTCGAGAATGTCTCACTTTGGGGATTCCAACAATTTGTTTAATCGATACAAATTGTGACCCGGATCTCGCAAATATTCCGATTCCAGCGAACGATGACGCTATAGCTTCAATCCGATTGATTCTTAACAAATTAGTATCCGCAATTTGTGAGGGCGGTTCTAGCTATATAAGAAATTGTTGATTAATAATAGGATAAGTCAATGACTTTGGAAACTCCATAAATTGATTGAATCGGTTACTATCCCTGAGTCTCAAAAAAGAGATCAAAATCACTGGGGATATTATGTGATCACTTGGGATCCGAAATATACGATTGATTCAAAGTAGACGAGTTGAGAAAGAGATACGAGATGGCTGAATCAAAATAATTCCTTTTTAAGTTCCATTTATGTCAGAGGGCAATATGAATGTTTTACCCTGTTCCATCAACTCACTAAAAGTGTTATACGATATATCCGATGTGGAAGTAGGCCAACATTTTTATTGGCAAATAGGGGGTTTCCAAGTCCATGCCCAAGTACTTATCACTTCTTGGGTTGTAATTGCTATCTTATTAGGTTCAGCCACTATAGCTGTTCGGAATCCACAAACCATTCCAACCGACGGTCAGAATTTCTTCGAATATGTCCTCGAATTCATTCGAGACTTGAGCAAAACTCAGATTGGAGAAGAATATGGTCCTTGGGTTCCCTTTATTGGAACTATGTTCCTATTTATTTTTGTTTCTAACTGGTCAGGTGCCCTTTTACCCCGGAAAATCATACAGTTACCGCATGGAGAGTTAGCTGCACCCACGAATGATATAAATACTACTGTTGCTTTAGCTTTACCTACGTCAGTGGCATATTTCTATGCGGGTCTTACCAAAAAAGGATTGGGTTATTTCGGTAAATACATTCAACCAACTCCAATACTTTTACCAATTAACATCCTAGAAGATTTCACAAAACCCTTATCACTTAGTTTTCGACTTTTCGGGAATATATTAGCGGATGAATTAGTAGTTGTTGTTCTTGTTTCTTTAGTACCTTCGGTGGTTCCTATACCTGTCATGTTCCTTGGATTATTCACAAGCGGGATTCAGGCTCTTATTTTTGCAACTTTAGCCGCAGCTTATATAGGTGAATCCATGGAGGGTCATCATTGACTAGCTTCCGAAATGGTCTTAAAAAAAAGCTTATCCCAACTCATACCGGTATATACGATCTAGAATAGGAGCAAAAAAAAAATGTATGATATTAGAGAATTAAAAAAAAGTAAGGGGGGTCGAGCTGGGTATATGTAAGGGCTCTAAGCCAATCCCTGTATATGTTTCGAAGAATGATTCTAGAATCCGGTTCAATAGAAGATACGGATGGTTTACGTTATTAAAGAAACAATGTATATGTGATATTAGATATTCACTAGTTATATATGGGCTATCCATATATATTATTTCCCATCCCACTGAATTTAGACGGATTCCAATGCAAGCCCTTCCGTTTTATCTGTGACTGTGGATTGAATGAATAAACAAATGAAGTCAAGCATGCATATAGAAGAGAAAGAGCGAAGAATTGAAAGAATGGAATGGTTCGGAACAAAGAAATGGAAGAACTGGAATCATATAGATTTACAAAGACTCCACGGATAGAAACTAAAAACGAGATATCGAAGTAGCTCTGATGATTCAGTAATATTATTATTTCAATTCAGAGTTCTTAGTTCTTTTTTTTTTTCGGATAGATCTTAAGTGATGGAATAATGAAGTAATAATTCATCGGTTGATTGTATCATTAACCATTTCTTTTTTTTGGTGCGAGGAACTTAATATGAATCCATTGATTTCTGCCGCTTCCGTTATTGCTGCTGGATTGGCTGTGGGACTTGCTTCTATTGGACCTGGAGTTGGTCAAGGTACTGCTGCGGGCCAAGCCGTAGAAGGTATCGCGAGACAGCCAGAAGCAGAGGGTAAAATACGAGGTACTTTATTGCTTAGTCTGGCTTTTATGGAAGCTTTAACGATTTACGGACTGGTCGTGGCATTAGCGCTTTTATTTGCGAATCCTTTTGTTTAATCCTATAAATGTGAAAAATAAATATTTATTTTCTTTTCCTATTTTATTGCCGCGGGCTTGCCTTGCCGAATTATATCCAAACTTAACTCCTACAATCACTTCTTCGTTGAGACAATACCCCCGGGGATGGAGTGATTTGAGGATGAGGAATTAGCATAGCAGACCCACTTGCTTTCTTCCCTTCCGTTCTTAATGGAAACTCTTTTTTACTTTTAGGAAGTGTTGCAACAAACAACAAACGAGGTATTTCGTAATTGACATGAAACCTGGGACTAAATAAATAGATTATTGAGAATTTCCATGGAAATAATAATAAAGAAAAATATTTATTAAAATGAATCTATTCATATTTATAATAAGGAAATTAATAAAAATAAATCAATCCAAAACAAAGGGGGCGAAGTGATACAAAAAGAACTCTGTTCCATTTTGTTGGTCCTATCTATAAGAGAAAAGCATATGAAAGATGTAACCGATTCTTTCGTTTCCTTTGGTCACTGGCCATCCGCTGGGAGTTTCGGGTTTAATACCGATATTTTAGCAACAAATCTAATAAATCTAAGTGTAGTGCTTGGTGTATTGATCTTTTTTGGAAAGGGAGTGTGTGCGAGTTGTGTATTTCAAGAATAGGCTGGATCCAACCGGCTGCACTTTCCTTTTTTTTTTTTGAATGGGAAAGTTATAAATAGGAAAGAAAGGTGCACGATCTCGACGAATTACTTCTGAATAAATTAAGAAATCATATGTAAGAACCATAGCATTTCGTAACTTATTGGTAAATCAACTTTGATTCTCTATCAGCCAATAATGTGGGACCTTTAACATGGTTAAAGCGAAACCGTTTGAAGTCCAGGCACAACATGGTACTCTTTCTACCACTACGTTAGTACGGAGATGGTTTCGAAAAAATGAATAGTTGGCAATTTATCCGATATAGAACACTCATATCGATAAAATGATTTGAACCATTTACTGTAAAAATAGGTGTCTCGCCCTTTTTTATCCAATGTTGAATCGATGACCTATGTCTAAAATAAGAAGAATTTTTTGGATTTGAAGAAAACAAAAAAAAAAGAAACAACTTTGCTGACAATGACAGATTTTTTGTCGGGTCGGAAGAGTCCTCCGAATATTCTGGTCTCGTATCATATCAGTTTTGATATCTTGGAATACGAACAGAGAAGAGAGGGTAGGCTCATTACATTAAAATAGATGGAATGACCCATTAAGTAACTGAGTGTGAGAGCCAAATGAATCGAAAGATTCATGTTTGGTTCGGGAAGAGATCATGGAAGTGAAGTTGTGAAATGAATGGGAAGATAATCTACTTTCATTAAGTGATTTATTAGATAATCGAAAACAGAGGATCTTGAGTACTATTCGAAATTCAGAAGAACTACGTGAAGGAGCCATTGAGCAGCTCGAAAAAGCCCGGGCTCGCTTACGGAAAGTGGAAATAGAAGCAGATGAGTTTCGAGTGAATGGATACTCTGAGATAGAACGAGAAAAATGGAATTTGATTAATGCCACTTATGAGAATTTGGAACGATTAGAAAATTACAAAAATGAAACCATTCATTTTGAACAACAAAGAGCAATTAATCAGGTGCGACAACGAGTTTTCCAACAAGCCTTACAAGGAGCTCTAGGAACTCTGAATAGTTGTTCAAACAGCGAGTTACATTTACGCACCATCGGTGCTAATATTGGCATGCTCGGGGCCATGAAAGAAGTAACTGATTAGCCCTTCTACTGTAGGCATTATTTTTTTTTTTTTTTCTTTGTTTCCGAAAAAGAATTAAGAGACACTAATGGTAACCATTCGAGCCGACGAAATTAGTAATATTATCCGTGAACGTATTGAACAATATAATAGAGAAGTCAAGATTGTGAATACCGGCACAGTACTTCAGGTAGGCGACGGCATTGCTCGTATTCATGGTCTTGATGAAGTAATGGCAGGGGAATTAGTAGAATTTGAAGAGGGTACAATAGGCATTGCTCTGAATTTGGAATCAAATAATGTTGGCGTTGTATTAATGGGTGACGGTTTGATGATACAAGAGGGAAGTTCTGTAAAAGCAACAGGAAGAATTGCTCAGATACCCGTTAGTGAGGCTTATTTGGGTCGTGTTATAAATGCTCTGGCTAAACCCATTGATGGGAGAGGTGAAATTTCAGCTTCTGAATCTCGGTTAATCGAATCTCCTGCTCCAGGTATTATTTCGAGACGTTCCGTATATGAGCCTCTTCAAACGGGACTTATTGCTATTGATTCGATGATCCCTATAGGACGCGGTCAGCGAGAATTAATTATTGGGGACAGACAGACCGGAAAAACAGCAGTAGCCACAGATACTATTCTCAACCAAAAGGGGCAAAATGTAATATGTGTTTATGTAGCTATTGGTCAAAAAGCATCCTCCGTGGCCCAGGTAGTGACCACTTTCCAGGAACGAGGCGCAATGGAATACACTATTGTGGTAGCCGAAACGGCGGATTCACCTGCTACATTACAATACCTCGCTCCTTATACAGGAGCGGCTCTGGCTGAATATTTTATGTACCGTGAACGACATACTTCAATAATTTATGATGATCTCTCCAAACAAGCACAAGCTTATCGTCAAATGTCTCTTCTATTAAGAAGACCGCCCGGTCGCGAAGCTTATCCAGGAGATGTTTTTTATTTGCATTCACGCCTTTTGGAAAGAGCCGCTAAATCAAGTTCTCGTTTAGGTGAAGGAAGTATGACCGCTTTACCAATAGTTGAGACTCAATCTGGGGACGTTTCGGCTTATATCCCTACTAATGTGATTTCCATTACAGATGGACAAATATTCTTATCCGCTGATCTATTCAATGCCGGAATCCGTCCTGCCATTAATGTGGGTATTTCTGTCTCGAGAGTAGGATCTGCAGCTCAAATTAAAGCCATGAAACAAGTAGCCGGCAAATCGAAACTGGAACTGGCTCAATTCGCAGAGTTAGAAGCCTTTGCACAATTCGCTTCTGATCTCGATAAAGCCACTCAGAATCAATTGGCAAGAGGTCAACGATTGCGCGAGTTGCTCAAACAATCCCAAGCAGCCCCTCTCACGGTGGAAGAACAGATAGTTACTATTTATACTGGAGCGAATGGGTATCTTGATCCGTTAGAAATTGGACAGGTAAAGAAATTTCTCGTTCAGTTACGTACCTACTTAAAAACAAATAAACCTCAGGTCCAAGAAATCATATCTTCTACCAAGACATTTACCGCGCAAGCGGAAGCCCTTTTGAAGGAAGCTATTCCGGAACAGATAGAACTGTTTCTACTTCAGGAACAAAAATAAAGAAATTGATCACTCTTAAGTACAAGACGAATCGTTGAGAAATGGCCCCGATTCGAATCATTCAAAATATGTTTCTTGACATAGCAATCTACAAAAATAGATGGAAATAAATTGCGTCCAATAGGATTTGAACCTATACCAAAGGTTTAGAAGACCTCTGTCCTATCCATTAGACAATGGACGCTTTTCATTCCGATTTCTTTCACATTCTGACTTTCCTATCTCCTATAAAAAAAAGAATAGGATTGTATGTGAAAGAAATATTTTAGGGACATATCAAAAGCATGTATTATAATAATTAATATGAAGCGGATAGCGGGAATCGAACCCGCATCGTTAGCTTGGAAGGCTAGGGGTTATAGTAGACGTCGATTCATCATTTTTAACGTCTCTAATTCAAAACCGAACATGAAATTTTGGTTTCATTCGGCTCCTTTATGGGATTCCCAAATCTAAGACATAAAAAAAACTAAAAAAAAAAAAGAAAAAATTTACGATGTATGGGAAAAGGGAGTCATAGCAAATCTGAATTCAAAGAAATCCATTTGGCCCATAACATCTATGTCAGCCTTTTCGTCTGAATGCACCCCAAATGACTTGCTTTTTAGATGATCCCTCTAGAAAGGGGAGGATTCTCACAAATCTTTCTAGTTACTTCGTTCCCTATTTGTACTTGCAAGAATCCTGAAGAAAAGAATTTTTTTGTTCCACCGAGCTGAAACAATATGTCGATGGCTCTAGTAAACCAAAGTCATCGTTTAATAGCTATTTGGCTTCAATCTCCCCCTAAAAAAAAATGAAAGATCTAGTTACGATTAGAAATAGACTTTTGTATCTTCATACATGGATCCCTTACTTATACTCATTCAATTGGAATGGTTGATCCAACTTAAAAAAAAAATTATGCTTCGCAATTCCATAATCCAATTTTGTTAGTCAATTTCTAATTGACTTGACTTTTGGATACAAATCACGAGAATGTATATTCTTCCTCAAATGTGGCATTGAGAGGTAAGGGATTAATGCCCTTTTAATAAATAAAGTTTTTGATCAGAATAGGAATCAAACGAAAGATCCCTTATCTATTTCACTTGTTAATAGAACGAATCACGCTTTTACCACTAAACTATACCCGCTACAATATAATTATTGTATACGGGCGGGCCATTTGTCGAACAAGGGCGTGAAACGTAATCAAGATAGGATCAGAATCATGAAAATTGGGGTGCTGACATGTTGTGCTCTGACGGGGAGACTTGATAAAATAGGAGAAGGAGGTTCATTTCAATAACAAGCTTTTATCGGGGAGCCGTTACTGATAGTCCCGGCCCGAAAGAGCCATTGAAGTCGGAACATAAAAATGAGTTGAGTTGTACAAGAATCCAGAGCTCCATTTTTCTTTTTCGAAGCTACTCCTTTTCCTATTCATTCAACTGCCAAATCTTATGAATTCGGGTCGATTGGATCGAGTGAAAAATCCTATTGTTTTGGTTGTGGACTCAAGGGTTCAGGTTCAAACATGTTCTTTGAAGAAATATATGAGTTCTATTATAATAGAAAAAAATATGTTTTTTTTATTCCATTTAAGTAAATCGAGAAAAGGAAAAACATAATAAGAAATGACACTCCTATCATAGGAATGGAAATAGCCTTGTTGCTGCTTCAATAACAAGCATTTTCGTTTTCAAATCAAATAAATCATTTGATCTATGATTCATTGGAACAAGGAATGGCCTGGCTAGGTACTGGCCAGGCCGGGGGAATAAAAGAAAGAACTTTTCGGACGAAATCAAAGAGGGACTCTTTCTATTGGAGATATCTGTTTCGAATCATTATCTAAAGGGAATTGATGATTGATCAAATTCGTCTATATTTATAGAATAAAGAAAGATAAGGAAAAACTTTTACATATGAATTATCCTTTTAAAATTGGGAGAGATGGCTGAGTGGACTAAAGCGGCGGATTGCTAATCCGTTGTACGAATTATTTGTACCGGGGGTTCGAATCCCCCTCTCTCCGTTTCTTCTGATCACTTGATATTTCCCTTTCGAATTCGAAAAAATCTCTAACCCCCTTTCTCATAGTTAAATGTATGGAATGGAGAAAGAAAATCCTAAGAAAATTAAGAAATCGAGCAAGGAAAAACCCCTGATTTTTTTTATTCATCACGTCCAGGATTACGTCCTGGATCATTAGATAGGAATCCGAAGATGAAGAGAGAAACAAAGAATATCACTACTGTGTAAACGAAGAGTTTGAGAGTAAGCATTACACAATCTCCAAGATCATTTTGGGGGAAATAGGGGAATAGATTCTCCATTTTTGTACCACATATTCCGTTTTGACACCAAGAAAAGAAGCGGTTTCTAGAAAACATAAGGAATTTGCAGGAATGAATTTGTAATAAGATTCTGATTCTTTCGTTAACAAAATGATCTCTCATACCTACAATTAGGTATTGTAGGGACCATACATAGGGTCTTCGACCCCCAGAAGGAATGAAGAAATGAGGTGATTCCGATTCATCTCGGTTATCCAAAAGAATTTCCATGTTTGAGTCGAGGGTTCATTATCTGATCTTATCAATTCTTAAGAATAGAATTTTTTTTTATCGAATAAATCATGAATGTTTCTAAGACAGTATTAAAGATCTCATCGAAAACTTACAGCAGCTTGCCAAACAAGGGCTAAGAGAAAAAAGAGCACAGGTATGACTGGCATAACATCTACGATTGGATTGAAAAAAGCATAAGCTTCGGGCAATTTGGCGAAGAAAAAGCTACTCGAATGAAGGGCAGAATTAAGACAGATCAAACTAAAGATATTAAGCATAACAAACATTTTGTTCTTGGAGAAAATTTCATTATTATTGGGTTATTGATATAAGGGGAAAATGAAGAAAGAAGGGAAAGTAGGCCGCAAAATCTTTCTTTTTCTTTGAACTCCCTCAATCAAAAATCCTTCAATTCTCAAATGAGAATAGAAGGAATCATACCTTACATACAATATCTTAATTGAATTATATGTAATGATCAATAAATTCATTTTGATTCTACATCTACATGTGTAGAATCATAGCAACAACCAATTCAATAGATATTGGGGCTGGAATTGACGAACAACCAATACCGATATTAGTGTTTATCGGTGTCGAATAGAAATAAAAATGGGGCGTGGCCAAGTGGTAAGGCAACGGGTTTTGGTCCCGTTACTCGGAGGTTCGAATCCTTCCGTCCCAGACCAATTCTATCATAACAAAGATTGTTCTTTTTAAGAATCTTCTGTTTAAGGGTGTAATGTTGGATACAATGTGATCCAATCTTTCTTTGTGATTTCTAATGATTCTTCTATAGAATCATATCTTCCCTTTCGATTTTGTTTCTCACAAACAAACGGATCGAGTATCAATGACATGTGGATGGAAATAAATATCTTTTTTGATATAGGTAGGATGGGAACAAAGATCAAAGTGAAATTCAAAAAAAAAAACTGGGTGGGCCATTCAGCGTATGTTCGCCCCCTCGCCCATATTCATATTGAAGGTTAGTTAGTCATTTGGATAAACTTTATGCCCCATATCTATGATATTTGGATTCTCACATGATGCATTCTGAGTCGAAATGCGAAATAAAAGAGAAGTCTCTACCTTCCCTAAAGTAAATATAAATAAAGATAGGGTAGACAAAATGACTAATTCTATGTGGATCCTGAATCCTAAAAAACGGGGGGGTTCTTGGTATTAATTCCATCGCTGGAATTAAAGCTCCTGAGACTGGGGTGGGACAAAATCAAACAAAATAGTAACAACGAATTGATATGAACCCATTTTGCTTTGTACTTATACAAGACAGGATAGCATCCCATAAGAAGATCCTTTTAAATTGGCTTTGGATATGATTCATGATCCCCATGGAATTCGTGTCGATATGAGTTAATCCGCAAAGGAAAGGAAGGTATCAATTTTAAGACCCTTGTCATCCGGATCTTATTAACAAACAAGAAAATTCAATACGGAACAGATTATTTTCTTTGGACCTAATTTCTTTTATTTTGTATTTGATTTGGCTCCAATGAATAATTGGAAATCAATGTAGCGATCAATTGGGGGAGGGGGGAGATTCATACATTCACTTTACTTTATGGAAAGATTCCTGAATCTGAAGTAAGGAAAAATCTGTAGAAAATGAACCATGCCTATATGTATTGTTATTGTTCTATTTCAGTGATCAGTGACACCGGTGTTTCAGTTTTGGCGAAAAAGATCTGCGATCCCTTAAATACCCACGATTACCCCCGGTAACACTTGTTTGGTGTATCTGATGAATACGATAAAATCAGACTCCTACGATTCTGATTTTATCAATCAGATGAAAGAATACCTGAAAGAATACCGACCTTCATTTTTTCTTTCATGAGCCCCTTCTATCCATCCCCAAGAAAACAAAACAATTGGATTTGTTTCTTGACCCATTTATCTGGTTTAAATTATTGATGATTCAATCGGAAAGGAAACATAGAGGTCTCTTATGATGATCAAATTCGCGTCTGATTTAATTAATCAGATATCTGCTAAACATTTTTAGATCCTCGTTGTACCGACTTGTTGATGGATTTAGAGATTCAATTCAGTCTTTACTGGAAAACTTATTTCCAGTAATGATGTCGAAGTAGGAAATTCTTGAAATTGTTTTTTATGATTCCTTATAAATTCTTTCTACTCGAAGAAGTGTGACATTGGTGAATCTATCCTATCGAGTCACTTGCGATCTTTCCCGGTCATTGGAATAGCTTATTTGGTTAATGACTCATTCTGTTCCGGTATCGGTAATCTAATTAAAGACCCTTCTTTAGTTTTAGTTGTTTGAGAAAGAATTGGATCTTTCATGATTCATCATCCCTAACAATCTGTTGAAGATGTAAAGAAGTGTTAAGCAACGCATTTCTTCGTGTTTTTTATAAATGTGTTTCATTCTTCTAATAAAATATGGGGTATAATTATATTCTTGCTGAGACTTCTCCAGATCCATCTATGAAAATGAAAGTATGGAGGACTTCATATACTATATACCGATTGAGCCAATGACTATTCATGATTCCATATTGAATCAATTCCATACCGGTCCAAAATTAGAGGAATGTTATGGTAAAACTTCGTTTGAAACGATGTGGTAGAAAGCAACGTGCGACTTGAAGGACATTATCGGCTGTGGATTCTTGTACCCACCATTTTATATATCAAAGAAGATGCTCTCGGCTCGACATAGTTTGTTCTATTCCACTAGGACCCCAATTTTGGGGTTGTAATAAAATAATATAATTATAATATAGCACATGATGGAGCTCGAGCATAAAGAATTGGTTCATTTAGCAGAGAGAAGGATCTAGGGTTAATGCCAATCAATAAGTTGGAACAACTTCGTAAGTATATCTTCGGTATAGAAATTGAAAGGATCAAGTTCGAACAAGTAAAAAAAAAAAAGTAAAATGAATTTGTCGAAATAGTTTTACCAATTCCGATCAAAAGTGTATCACAGGGGAATCAATCGTTTCCATAGAACGAAATAACAAAAGGTATGTTGCTACCCTTTTGAAACAATTAAGGATCACCGAAGTAATGTCTAAACCCAAGGATTCAAAGCAAAGATAAAATAAAGGATACCGGAACAAGGAAACACCGTTTTCAATTGTCTCAACAACTAGATCAGAATGGGGAAGAAATAAAATCGATTCTAGGCGAGACAAACAAAAGAGGTTAGAGACGGCTCAATAAATGTCTAAGGATTTCCCTTCGAGCTCTTTGAGAATGACCCAACTTGAGTTATGAGTACGAATGAGATTTCTTTTTTTTTTTTTTTTTTTTCAGGAAGGAAGAACAAAAAAAAATGACTCAAATCATAGTCTAATTGATGATTTTGTGGATCTATTTGCCACTACAATACATAAATTCGAATCATTCTTTTTCGAGCCGTACGAGGAGAAAACCTCTTATACGTTTCTAGGGGGGGTTGTTCATTTATGTCTATCCCAATGAGTCATCTATCGAATCGTTGCAATTGATGTTCGATCCCGAAGAGAGGGAAGAGATCTTCGTAAAGTGGGTTTTTACGATCCGATAAAGAACCAAACTTATTCAAATGTTTCCGCTATTCTATATTTCCTTGAAAAAGGCGCTCAACCTACAGGAACTGTTCATGATATTTCAAAGAAGGCGGAGGTATTTAAGGAATTTCGAATTAATCAAATGAAATTAATGAAATAAAAAAAAAGGGGGGGGGGTGCCCAGTATCTAGCTTTGTCTAATTGTTTCTCCACCATTCCTTATTTTTTTTCTCTATTCTCTATTCATTGTTGCTCTCACATGACCCCGTATCATAGAACTATAAAAAAAAAAGATCTTCTCTTGATATGAGACAGATAGAAAAAAGATTGAGTGAATAGATGAAATAACTGGGAAATTATGGGATTACCATCAATCAGATGGTTTTCGTTGGGACTCCACCAACAAACAAAAGGTCAATCTTGCTTATTGTACCTCTATTGAATAAATATTGAATAAACCCGACATTTTTTTCCTACCGGAATTCCTTATTTATTTCCCCACTCATACTTCATCCCTTATCTATGTTGTAGTGTCACTCCAACACAAGTCCTTGTTTTATTTATTGAATTGGTTTTCTCAACATTCAATTCATATTGACAATGGTGTGTATCGAACAAATATAATTCGATCGTGGATAAATAGATCTATTTATCCACATTTCATAAGTTTGTTTCTTTATTTCACTCAAATGATGGGTTCGTCAATTTCGTTGTGACACAAGAAGTATCTTAGTTAATATAATGAAAAAAAAAAAATAGAGTATGGGTAGTCTATAAATTTTTACATCTATTTAGATTTTCTCTATAATTTATCCCAGAATCTGTTGTATTTTCATCTGATCTCTGTTCATTTTTATGTTCACAATTGATCATCAAATCTTTCTTTTTGATCTGTTGCTAGTTCAATGTTTTGACGAGGTCGGGCAATCGAATCTCTTTATTTATTTTTTATTCCGATCGTATCTACACACCCTATTTATATGGGTTGCTAACTCAACGGTAGAGTACTCGGCTTTTAAGTGCGGCTATGGTCTTTTACACATTTTGATGAAGCAACGGATTCGTCCATACCATTGGTAGAGTTTGTAAGACCACGACTGATCCTGAAAGGGAATGAAAGGAAAAAACAGCATGTCGTATCAATGGAGAACTCTTAGAATACTTCATCCTTAACGGATCGATACAAAATCTTGTTTTGATTCTTTTCTTGGAAAGGGGTCAAATCAATTCAAGTTGGGTCGAGTGAATAAATGGATAGAGCCCTATAGCTCCAATTATAGGGAAACCAAAAGCAACGAGCTTCTGTTTGTTCTTAATTCGAATGATTACCCGATCTAATTAGACGTTAAAAATATATTAGTGCCTGATGTGGGAAAGGGTTCTCTTGTGAGTGGATCATCAATTCCTTTTTTTTCATGAATCCTAACTATTCTCTATTATGTTCTCTATTATGTAGTGGAGACGAATGTGTAGAAGAAACGGTATACTGATCAAAATTCATTATTCCAAAGTCAAAAGAGTGATCGGGTTGTAAAAATAAAGGATTTTTAACCATCTCTTGTAACTATAACGAACATAAATAAATTGGATGGAAATAGGATCCGTTGATTGTCCTTTCTGGCTCCGGGGTATCTATTCTTTTCTTACTATATACCTTGTTCTGACCGTATCGTACTATGTATTATTTGATAACTCAAGAAATCGCCCATTTGGTTCAAGTGTAATTTCAAATGGAAATGGAGGAACTACAAGGATATTTAGAAATGGATGGATTTCGGCAACAATACTTCCTATATCCCTTTCTATTTCAGGAATATATCTACGCGCTTGCTCATGGTCATGCTTTAAATGGATCGATTCTTTATGAACCGGTGGAAAATTTAGATCATGACAATAAATCCAGTTCACTAATTGTGAAACGTTTAATTACTCGAATGCATCAACAGAATCGTTTGATTATTTCGGTTAATGATTCTAATCAAAATCGATTCGTTGGGCACAACAATCATTTTGATTCTCAAATGATATCGGAGGGTTTTGCAGTCGTTGTGGAAATTCCATTCTCGCTGCGATTGGTATCTTCCCTAGAAGAAAAAGAAATAGCAAAATCTCATAATTTACGATCTATTCATTCAATATTTCCCTTTTTCGAGGACAAGTTATCACATTTAAATCATGTGTCAGATATACTAATACCCCACCCCATCCATCTGGAAATCTTGGTTCAAACCCTTCA
>JAQQXO010000290.1:0-38576 GCA_029852735.1 Persea americana
GGAATGTTACGATACATGTCTTTTCGCGTCTCGTCGATGGCCCATATCAACACGTCTGTGACTTCGATGAGTGAGTTGTATTGCTTGGCTGTCGACTCCAATATTTTGACCCGGATTTCTTCAGAGATGCAGAACACCACACTCTGACCCTTACCAAGTTTTCGCATTCTCATACAGGCTTGTACCAGGCGGTCTTTGGTCAGATTCATTCCAAGAGTCACGGCGGCTCTATAGTCGGTCGGCAATTTCAAGTCTATGCCTCGAGTATGAGCTTCATCTAAAAATATTAGGCAATCGTCAAGCCGACCCTTGTAGGTGGATGTGGACAAGCGGCTGATAGAGTCTTGTCGGTCAAGTACACAGATCTCATCCTGGTCATCCACGAAGACAACCGCCTCTTTTGAGCTGTCATGGCGCGCGAGCCAGGTTTTAGCCATCTCTCGATTATTGAGTTCCAACACCTGCGCACCCACATCGATGATGACTTGCACAGCTGGTTGAAATTGCAAAACGGCGGACAGCAGATGTTCAGCGTCAGAAGCTGTCTCTTGCCTTTTCGACATGAGATGTACGTGATTTCCAGGCTTGAGAAGGTTCTCAAATACCAGGGCATTTGTATGCTTTTGGGTCCTCCAAATTTAGATATGCTGTGTCGAGCGGAAGTAAGAAGCGGGAGTCAATTGTTCCCGAGAAACCTGTTGTTGCGAGCTTCTTTGACTTTCCAATGTCCCATCCAGAGACTGAAAGCTTATGTGGGAACTCCCTCATCTCTCTGGGAAATACTAGGCGGGAAAGAAAGTAGTCAATGACACTCTTGCCATGGCGTAACGCGGGAAAAATCTCTCGAATGCACTGAGGACGATCCTTCAAATTGATGCCTGCTAATTGCCGGAAAGCCGGTGCCAGAGAAGATGCATCTTTGACCCATTGCTGATATTCAATTGCAGCTTGATCGGCATTCATCAAATGTGTAAAAGCGGCAAAGAGATCACCATCATTGAGTCCCTCGTAGTAGTATGACAGAGATGTCAAGATGATGACAACATCTGGATAGGAGAACTCACTCCGAGGTGAGGGCGTGTCCTTCGCTCTATAAGGCACTGCTAACTTGGTTGGGGGTACCCGATCTGCAGTGCGTCCATAATGGACACGCCATCTCTTCTGTCTCAATGCAAATGCAAGGACACCGCCAACAAGAAGACCACGAAGCAGTAGCAGAATAGATCGCGTGGAGTCGATCGTCATCCAGTCGTCCTCAACTGATTGAATATCCTCCGTCGTCAGGACTTGCTTTGTGATGTACGTAAAGATTGCATCTCGAAGACCAGGACATTGTCTGGTAACATTCAGTGTGTCCAGCTTGCCTTTGCAAATCTCGTCTGCTATGCGGATGCTCAATGAAACTTCGGCATCTTCTTTTAGCAGACGAAGCCTGGGGAAAGCTACCGCGCTGGCTGTCATTGATATCAACAGAAGCTGGAAATTCCCTTGCTAACATCGGAGCGGCTAATCTCACGAGCTCCAGGATCTGCTGACAGATGAGCCAACGCTGTGGGCTCAGATCTATCTGTCGCTGCGCTCCCATCGTGTAGATCAACTCGAATCGAGGCTGAAGTTCTCGTCACTCTCATCTACGAGATCGCGTGAGTGTGCGTCCAAGAAGTCTTGTGTGGACAACAAAGATGCGCCCACATCATCCTGGCCGCTGATGAAATACTCAGGTGCTGCTAGTTTGAACGACAGGATATGCTCGGGTTGTACAAGCAAGATACTGCCGGTTGTCATGCATTCGCGCAAAGTGCGAGCGATTTGGTCGGCAGTCGTTGGCAAGAGTTTGATTGAGCGTGAGAAAGGCATGAAACAGACACGGCGATTCACCATACCGCCAAGTTTGGAAATCAGCATTTGTGCCATTTGTTTCGATTGCGCTTTTCCAACGACAACTCTCACCAACTGTGAGCCGTTCGCAAGTGCTGTTGCAACCATAGGGATTATGACACTAGATTTGCCTTCGCCCATGTTCAGTTGCATGACTGCATTGGCGCCATCTGGTGGAGCTCGCATTTCTCTGGCAATATCTTCCTGCACTTTGCGGATGGTGATCTTGCCCTCTACTTCGATCAAGAGCGACTCTGGATACTCGTGTGGACTCCAATTCTCGTGACCGACATCGGAAAGCTCGTTGGACAACTCTTCGTGGCGTGAAGAGCGTTGCAAGGCCACCAACCGTTGTGCCCGGTGCAGCTCAGTAAGAGCAGTCGCATATTCGACGACGCAGGTTTGCCAGTCTTTGGGAAGATCATTCCAAGAATTACGAGCCAGTCGCTTGAGGAGAAACACAGGGCGAGACACGTGGCCACTGCCGGGACGCAAGTGCTTCAGCCGAGCCGACTTGCAGGGCCATGACACTCACAATCGTTTGATAAAGCTTGTCGACATGGGAAAGGCATTTAGCGAGATACAGGGTTAAATGGGCGTCGATAGCATCCAATGCGAATTGATCCTTCGAGTCGCGTATTTTCAGGCTTGCAGACTTTCGCTAAGGTCATTATTGTATCCCTTCTCATAGCTCGTCCCGCCCTCTGACGAGCGTAGCCTTTGCAGCATTTTCTCCAGTAGTGGTCCCGTTACCTCCCTAACTTCACGATATGTGCTGGTGCTGTCTAACTTATGTCCTAGTCCAGTTACCAGAGGAGCGGGACCTGTAAACAGGCGAGTCTCGGAGACAAAGCCAGGCCGTGAGAGTCGACTGACATGTTGTTGGACTTCGAGAATAGGTAACGTGAGAACTGAAGGTTTGATTTGACCCACTGCCTGTTCCACCTCCGCGGTATAATCAAGAAGTAAGCCGTTGAAATGCCATGCTTGAAATCGAGCGGTGATCTCAGGCATTGCACGTCTCATGTCGATGTAGGTCGATGCGGCGTCGCACGCTGGGGTTTCTGGCGCTTCAGAGGGCCACTGCGCAGCCAAAGAACCTTGTATTTCAATGATGATTGCGTTACTCTTACGCAGCCAGGCGGCTTTGCGAGGTGCGAAAGCGTCGGTATCAAGCGCACCATTCGCCTCAACCAAATCATATTCTGGACAATTTTCAAATTCATTGCGATGCTCTGCAAGTATTGTATTCAATTGCGCTGCCTCGCACTCGATTCCGACTCGCAGGTTGAATATTGAGCTTTTGGGAGCATTGATTGCGTGTAACGAGGACGCTCGGCAGCACATCACCAGTGTGTTGACAATCCATATCTGTGTCATTCGCGAAAGCCAAGGTGGACAACCATACAGCGATTCTGTATTTGTGCCGCTGATAATTACCATCGCTACTCACCCAGCGATGAAGGGAAGGGAAATGCGATATCATGTCACGGATTCCAGTATCCAAGAAACAGCCATCATAACGTATGTCAGTGACTTCAACAGATGTATCAGGACCATAAACGATAGGGCTTCGGAGGACTGCTTGTCCCAGACGACCTTGAAGTGTTATCAGCTCGTGAGGCGCAACCTCAGGCTGAGAAACAGTTCTCGAGACGAAAGATGCTTTCAACGCCCTTTCGGGATACATGTCCCGGCAAATGTAAGGCCTGTCGAGAGAAGGATTGTGATATTCCGCTCCGAAACCCGAGACCTTAAATGTAGATGAACGCATGTGATCCCGTTGTTGGAGGATGTCTTCGATACTTTTGAAATCGATAGCGCGTATTGGTTCTTCATGAAAGTAGACGCTGTTCTGTTTGGATATTTGCCACAGCTCTGTGGCAATTTCCGAGAAGTCTCCATGCTGAGAGAGGAAGCTGAGATTAACATCCCAGTCAATATTCTGCATGACTTGCTCGTTTGTAGGATAATATCGTCGACCCGGGCTTAGCTTTGCGATGCATGAGAGCATAGCCGTCTGAGACTGGGTCAGAGTCTGGAAAGATTCCACTGCCTTAGTCCTCAGAATAGTTAGAGCTGACTCGGTGCCAGTGTGATGATTCAAAGGATCGGGTAGGCAAAATGAGGTAAGGGCGTGAAGGTACGCTAAGTAAAGCTTGCCGTCTAAATCATCATTTGCCTGCAGCTGTTGCAGGGAGGAATCGAACTCGAAGGCGTGAACTTTAGCCTTTTCGCCCTTGGTGACCTTGACAATAATGTGTTCACCTTGCCTTGAATAACTCACGTTGCTTTTCAAAGCAAGAACCATTTGTTCATTGGTCACTGAATCTCTCAGAATCAATTTATTCGAAAATCCGATCAACGTCCCCAGAGTTTGGTCCAAATCAATTACTCTTGACCGGAACTCCTTGGAACGGATTTGTGCTTCACCGGCATCCAGTCACAATAGAGAATTCCAAGTGTAAATCCGGTATTTCGATGCGTAGAACCTTCTCATTTCTCTCCAAAATCGAGTGTATCTGACAGGGGTCTGCCAATGGCCGGAATATCCTTGCAATCAATTGTGCAGCCTTACTTTCCACCCCTAGCAAGCTGCTCTGGCCTCGCTGAAGTCTCCAAGTCAATGACCCTTGGGATCGAGATAACGTCCATATTTTGGTAGACTTCGAATTCCAGGGTTCATCTGATGGTCGGAGTTGAACTTGTTTCGTTTCTAAATTATACCAGAGCACATAGTCATCGACGAAATGCTTCGGTAGTGATCCTCTCAGCGCGTCACTCGAGATGATGTGATAGACGGACCGATGGTGTGTGGCACATACTATCAGGTTGTCATGCCGCATCACCAATTCGACTTGATACCCATAGAATGGCCTCTTTGTAGAGAATTTGAACCCCGGTTTGGTAGCTGGCATGACCTCCACAAGGGATTCTGTGAATAAAAGCTTGAATAAAGGATGAGAGCGATAGTCTACGGGGGCTTGTTCCAAAGGGATCCCGTTGACCAAAAGTTGACCTGTGAGGATATTGAAGTGCAGCTGCATCGAGCCAGCCTGCTCATATGAGCTTGGGTAGGTGACTTCCATCCAATGATTGGCATGTGGGGAGATAGGAGTCCATACTAAGTCACGCGGCTCATACGAGGACCAAATCAAGTTGATTGCAGTGTCGATTCCGCTTTGAAGGGATAATAAGCGGCAGCTGGAGCGATCCAAGAGACGCTGTAACCGCAAGTTCAACCTCTGGACATGAGGATCCGCGGTTTTGAGGATATGACCACCCTCTTGAACCACGATGGAAGACCAGAACAGAACTGCAGCATCGTTTGGCGAATGTAAAGCTTCCTCCACATCCTGATAGTCCACTTCAAAAGTCAGCGCGCACACCAGGGCAATCTCGACGCTCTTCGATACGAATTCCATTCGATCTTCCGCATTATCGGAGATATACGCTTTCTCTCGGAGAAGCTTTACCCACTCAATCGCAACGTGCCGAGCATCTCTTAGGAAAGCGAATCCAGCTTCTCTTGCCTCAACATTCAGTGAGATGACCCGAGTCGCGATCACTACAAATGCATTTAGCGCATGCACTGATTCCCAATTCTCCCTATGTCGCTGCAATGCTGCAGTCAACCCATGTATGACTGACAATGCAACGGATAGCTGTTCAAGTAAGCAGTGTGTTCGACGAAGAGGGCTGTGAGTCTCCGAGACGGGCCCGGTCTGGTAGATGCATTGCTGCACAATAAGGAGAGTGTCTAGCTTTCTGAAATCGACCCCGGGCATCGCAAGTTGTGAAATCAGGTTAGCCCATCGAATTGGCCCACCGACAGACATTGAGCCCAGCTCGCAATATTCTTCCAGTGCCATGTGTCCTGGACAAATTATTTGACTCGCGATGACCTCATTGGCTCTTTGATCGTTCACAAATTCCTCTGGTGTGTTGAGAAATCTCTGTAACATTTTGGAGCTCGGGGGTAACCTGTAGGTGCACGATTGAAGGGCACTTCCATCGAACTCGCAGCTACCAATAAACGAGGTCGAAGTGCTGTCGAAATAGTGGTATTCAAGGCCGTTGTTGACCACAGATCGTGGATGCTGAGCAGCTGGCCAAAGATTTCTTACTGAAATGCGTATTTACTAAAGGTTTGACCTCCGAAAACAGTGTGACGCGACTAGTGGAGCCAACGAAATACTCCTTGGTGAGGTGAGGATCGTTTTTGTCTAGACGATAAGTGGCCCGCGGTTTGAATGCAGTTCGTCGGGCACCCAGAACAGATTGAAAGATAAATAGCCGAGCATCTCGCCAACGGGCAAACCATGTGGGAACCCGTAGTTCAAAGATCACGGTTTTGGCTGTGATGTCGTTCCGCGGCAATGGCCACTCGCAAACTTCGATCGATAGTCTATCTCGTCGGCGTCTGTAATAACATCTCTTACAGTGTTTGTTGTGCACTTGCTTAGTTCCCACGGGCTTGCCCCCTCGATACGCAACTTCCTCATCGAACAAACATGTGGCCTGATTGTGTCGGTCATTCCAAAGTTTGTAGTCGGCGAGGACTAAGTCGAGCTCCTTTAGTTTAAGCTCGCGCGCAGTCTCAGCTTTTTTGACAATTTGCTCTTTCAGAGCCTGGCACGCTGTGGAGTTATCGTAATAGCGGGACGCGAAGTTGCGACTGCTTCGAGCCTCGAACATATCCTCCCGAGTTTTTCGCCTTTGCGCGTAATGTCATTGCGGCTTCTACCTTGTTGAGCCTTCGTAAATGACTCATGAACGGTAAAAGAAGTGTTTCGAGGACTCTGATGGGTATTCCAGGGTCATACTCGGCCAGCAGCGCGCATTTCTTGGTAGCTTCGCGGTCCATAGCAACCCAAAGTTCTAAAACAGTGAGTATCATCACAGAGATGCCTTCCGGGTTATTGGAGTAAAGTTCAGAAGCAAGTGAGTGATACGTGATCAGCGCATCGTATAGAATTTGGCAAGAGGCATCAGCTTCTCGCTCACAACACCACGAATCGAGATGTTGTGCGACCCAGCGCTCGAAGGTTTGCAAGTTTGCGGGGCCATAGGGGTCTTGAATTCCCGAAGGTAAAGTCGGGATCTGGTTTCCTTGAGCTTTCTGAGGTCCTGAAAATAGCTGAGACGCGGAAACGTTATCCATCACTATTTTGGTACCGTATGACTTGATGCAGATGTCCAGTTTCGGAAGAGAGATCTCAGTGTCCTTTTCAAGATTCATCTCAGCCAAAGCTGCCACTTCTATGGATGGCACATCCAGCTTTTGTATTTGTTGCCAGCGCTTCGAGATCAAATCGATGGTGGATTGTATTACAGTACCAATGAACTTGTCACAGACATCACGAGGAGACCACTCGGCCAGGAGTTTCTGGCGACGACGATTAAGCTTGGCATTCATCACAAAGAGGATATCACTCGGAAGTTCTAAGCGCTGTGCGGCCTCCAGGATAGAGCTCATAATGAAGAGCATCACTTTTTTGTAAGTGGTTTCATCGGCATCGACGGCGCGTGATATAGTGAGGTGGATGCCGACCCGAAGTAATGCCCAAGTCGATGATCTTCGCCAGGGACTGCGAGCATCGGCCCAGAGTATTTCCTCCCTGATTCTCTTGGAGATGGACGTTGTGGGATAGGTGGAGCCGAGACCCCTCAACACTGCGAAGAAAAATTCTAGTACCATAACTGGTCGAGTAGCGTTTCGATCCTCGTCGTGACTGACCCCGGTCTTTCTGGTTTGTGGCTGCATTCCAGCTACCTTCTGGCATGATAAGGTGGTCAGCGTATTCGCGATCATTTGAGCAAGATCACTCTCATCGAGCAGCTTGAAGTCAATAGCGACAGCTATAGTTGGGAATGTTCTCAGGAGTCTTCCCCGAGTTTTCATGACAGATTCATTATCTGCCCACAGTTCGAAGCCCTCAAGGACCAGCTTGTCCGTCTCACGTCCAATGAGGACCGCTGCATTCTGTGCAGTGACCTTTACGATTATGGTGTCTCCATCTCGCAGGTTCAGAAGCGAATTGCGGAGTGCGTCCTCGCTTACTTCCGCGTGTTTTTCAGAGTGTATTTCCGTGAATGTTTCTAAGAGAAATATTACTCTATTTGTCGCGATTGTATGGCCCCAGCCTTGACTTTGTAAGACTCTTAAAGCTTCGAGTGCAATAATAGCGAACAGGACCTCATCTGTCTCATCTTCGGATTGAGGCAACTGAGGTGGTAAAAAAACGTGGTTGATGATCTTCCGGACCGCGTCCAGGCTTTGAAGAGAAGCCATAATAATGATGGCCAAGTCAAAATGGTGATGGCGATACCGCAAAGGAATCGAGTTTGGATGATTTTCGATGACTTAGATGTTCTGGAAGAAGTCTTGAATATTTGAGCTCCGATTGTAAATTTTAAGGAGACCCCACTGCAAACAAACATCAGTCACCAGCGGCGGGTTGAGATGCAACTGTCCGCCGTCAGCCAATCAAAAATGTGAACATGTGATAATCCATGTAGGTGACCTATAATCTTTGCGCACTGCCGGTATCTGCCAAACTCTAGAACCATTTCGTCACAGCAACTTAACGTGCACGAGCAATTTTGGTGACGTGGGAGACCTGATTGAGAGCGGTGTGTTCATGCCTGCGCGCCCCGCGCAACTCGTGAGGATGATGCCAGCCGTGACTTCACATCAACCATTATTCTTCAATCATGGTGGGTCCTGGAAGAAATGGATCGCGCGCGTTCGTCGATCGTTTCAGTGCCGGATCTTTGAGGGCCAATCGGTCGAGCACACAACGACAATGCATGTGCATTGTGCACTGACATTGTTTAGGAGCAAGTCAAGTGACCCCATGCAGGTCAGCAAGGGTTTCATCAAGGGTCAATGACCTCCGTGTCAAATCTCGCATGTTGTTGAGCTCACGCCACTTCTAGGAGATATGCTAATCGTTGTTTGCCGTTTTCCTCTTTATCTTCTCATTCTGAGTGGCAGGCAAGGCACGATACCCATGGCGCCCACCTTCAGCGACTGAGGGCCCATCAGAATATGAGTACGGGAACATTTTGCACAAGATAAGCCTCTCTTGAGTCCAACGTGCGTCCTTGGAGCTGACTGTTGCCAAGGGTTTTCGAGTCACACTCAGCGTGCCTACAGCGACTTGTGGAGAGCCGGTCGTTGCGAATTTGCTGCTGGAGTCTCTAAATGTATTCAGTGACGTGACCATGTCCGATGCTGACCTCGTGTCATCTTTGGGAGAGCTGAGAGTGAAGCTGAGGTAACCTCGGCCTGCAAGTGTAAGTTGGCAAAACACAGTTCGCGTCGCACAACTGCCAAAATTCCTGGAGAATCGTCCGAGAATGTGCCACCTGACTCGAGTCACCTTGAACAAATAGCGCCTTCTGACGTGGCATTTCACACAGCTGGGCGGACGGGACTTCTTGAGGTGAAGGCTATTTAAGTGGCCTCCCGCGCCGCGTAAGCTAGTTGTCCCAAACACCCAGTGATGGCAGTCCTGTTTAAGTTCGACACCGCCGTGTTGGCGCTCGTCGCCTGGCTCAGTATACGTTGGTTGAAAGCGAGATATGGCCACGTCGCTGCTGTCGGGGATGACAGAACAGGTACGAATAGACCAACGGCATCTTCCGACGAAGACGAGATAATACACGGGGCAGAGAAGATTCCCGTTTCCGTCAACTATCACTTCACGCGAAAGTGTAACAAGCAATGTGGATTCTGTTTCCACACCGAGAAGAGTAGTTATGTCGCTAGTGCTCGCTACATGAAAGAAGCGATGCGGATGCTGAAAGATGCGGGAATGCGCAAGATAAATTTTGCTGGCGGAGAGCCGTTCCTGTACCCCGAGCAGCTGGCAATGCTATGCGAATTCTGCAAAGCTGACTTGGGACTTGAATCCGTGTCCATCATCACCAACGGCACCAAGGTTACCGAGCATTGGTTGCAGGACAATCACAAGTACGTCGACATACTGGGAGTCAGTTGCGACAGCTTTGACGAAGACACGAATGTTGCGATTGGGAGGGGCACAGGCAATAATGTGGCCCAGCTGTTCAAGATTCGGGACTGGTGTGCCAAGTATAACATTAAGTTTAAGCTGAACACGGTGGTCTGCAGTTTGAATTGGCATCAAGACATGGCCCAGATGGTGACTGAGCTGAAACCTTTCCGTTGGAAGTGCTTCCAAGTACTGCTTGTGGAGTCGGAAAACACTGCGCGTGAGCTCTATGCACAACAACACAGGCGGTTGCGCAATGGTAGGAAGTTTTTGATCACAGATGAGCAATATCAAGCCTTCTGCTCTCGACACGATCACGTGCCTGGATTCATTGCGGAATCCAACGAGGTGATGGCATCCAGTTATCTGATCCTGGACGAATACTTCTGCTTTCTCGACAAAGGAGGTCCTCAGGTGAAGCAATCGCCCAGCATCATGAGGGTTGGAGTCCAGAAAGCGCTGGCGTCAATCAACTGGGACAGGAAGGCGTTTCAACGACGAGGAGGGATCTACGATTGGAGCAAGGGGCCAGCATCAACTCTGTGTGATTCCGAGCTTCCGCCTGAGCTGGAATTCTAACGATGTCCGGTAGCGGCTGTGAGGCGGCCAAAATGCGCTGGGATGTATCCATAGATACTTCACCTGCGGCGCAACAAGCCCAAGGCTGAGAGCGGAGATCCATCGATGAGAACGATACTGATGCGGAGATGGAGCAGTGAATGAGTGACAGACGGCAAAGGGTGTGTCACCGGAAGGAGTGCAGTCAGGGGAGTCTTGGCAACTAGTCTTGTTGCTGTAACCTTACTGTGAGGTTAAGATTATTGACCTTAGTTAAGTTAGCTTGACTCGCATTTTTGGTAAGATACTGTATCTTAACCTTGAGGTTGCAGTACAGTACTGTGACTCGGCAATTCCACGCTCGTTAGAATTACATAAGCTCCATTCGTCCCTCATCGTCCTCGTCAGGGCAGTTAACTTAAGTCAACCCCTTGTGCTTCACCATCATCTTCTCCTTTAGCCATTATCCTATTGACTTCGGCACGGCATCAGAGCAGAAATGGTGCATACTTTCAAGAGAGTAATACTGAGACAGCACCCCTCCTTTCTAGCCCTCTTGAAATCTCACACAACATGGGGCGTGGAACAATACCTGGGAACGCGCAGGCTGTCGACGGCTCGCCGCACGATGAATTTGGAAGTAGAAAGTAAATTCACGCCCCGCCCAGGATTTCGGGAGACTGCCGCTCAACGCCATCAGAAGGAGAAACCCGGCGCAAAAATGGCAAATCGCTTCATCTGGTCTACAGAAACTCGCTCGAAAATCCAGGACACCTACCTTGATCACGCAGGCGAATTGATGAAAAATGGAATCTACGTGAGACGTCGACGAGAAATTTCTTCAACAGCTCGTTCCGACAGCTTCATGGGTGTTGAGCCGGGTGACGATTGGGAAGCTAAAGTCAGCGTGGGGGGAGACTTCATCAACTCCCAGTTCAATGAGGTCCAAGGCGTAGACGCCGTGCAAAACGCTGCTGGGAAGTTTCTGCCTCATATCCAACTCAGCGAGCTGATAGTCGTAGCTGACTTCCATACTCATCGATCAAAGTGGGACATCACTCTGTCCACTGGGTACTTGACGCTTGAAGCTGATAACATTTTTCTCAATGGTGAAATGTCGGTGGTAGTTGACGAAGTCATCTCATCGGAACGAGCAGAAGAAAAGAGCAACGGCGGATTCCAACATATGGTCGGCGAGATTGAAGTTCTTGTGCCATCATTCCTTCTGCCGGATCATGATCGAGAGTCGCTTGCCAAAACGCAGGTTATTGCGCAGATGAACAAGTACATCTCGGAATTCAAACTTGAGCATGCAGATATGATCTCGAGTACCAAGCCGACAGGCAAGTTGACTGCATTCTTCGATTGGCACAAGAAGTAATGGAGGAACCGGACGCCAGGTGAGCCATCGCGACAAAATGCATAACCTATGCTTCAGGGCTCGGACCCACTCCGACATCCAAGTCCCTCGCAATGAGCAGTCCTGTGGGCAGTAACGCTATGTCCAGCACGACTCTCGATTTGATGAAACACCTGTCAAGGATCGCATACATGTCTTGCAACTTCTCCGGGATGGCCAATGACATTGAAACGTTCTTCCTCTAGCTAACTTCTGCGAAGCGATGCCGTCTTAATGTGAATGGGGCACCCAAGGCCTGAGTGAGCGAATTGAGGTTCTTTGAAAGCGTCACCTGACTGAAGGGGCCTCGAAACGCTTATTAACCGCTGTGTCTGTTGCCACCTGTAAGAGATTGAGAAAGGCCACTCGGATCATGGACTTTCTGTCATTCTCAGAACAGAGGTCTTGTGACGAATCCCGGAGCAAGCTGCTGGCGAGTTGCTCGCTAGTCAAACTACTTCCTCTTCCGAGGGAGGGTGTTGCAGAGTGTTGGTTACTCTGGAGAAGCGCCACGAGCTAGTACTCCATTTCGCAATGACCTTACCGGAGATGAGCGCCAGTGGCAATGGACCGAACATTCGTGAGTCGCGAGAGTGTTCAAGATTATCGCCAACGACCCAGCAATGACCTTGAGGAACCTATCGAGCTATGTCAGAGACTTCTTCCCAGCAACAGCACGAGTCGCGAAAATTCAGCATTATTTTTACTTAGCCAATAATAGAACGAACCTGTATCATAGCATCACTTCTTCCTGGAGTATTCATGAGCACAAAATCACCTTCAAGACCGATGATGCGCTTGATCGCGTGCTCGCGCTGTCGAACCGGATGTTTGAAGCTCACAACATCGCCAACCTTGACGTCTCTGCCGCGACGGTGATATTTGCTAGTGACCGGCCAGTCGCCAAAACTTGCAAAAGTGGGCAGCATGGAAATTCCGTATGCCCCGTTGCACTCATAGAAATACTCGGCGAAGACATGTACGCCCAGCAGTGTGGCGGCTGACAGGAGCGTGATCCGAGAGAAGCCTTCGACACGCTTTGCCGTGAGTATCCTTCGCCTTTTCGGGGCTTGCAGTGGTGTCTCTGTCGAGGGTGTCGATGAACGTGTGGTACTTCGCGTGAACATTCTTGATACCTTGTTCAAGTGGCTAGTGAAGCCTGAGTACCTGAGCAGTCCCCATCTCGCGGACGGCATTGCGCAATTGTCTTCAAGAGCTCATACCACGCCGTCTGCTGGGATTGTCGTTCTGATGATGGATACACACTCTTGTACCAGAAGTCGCGTTTTGTGAAGCTTGATTGACACTCCCCCTAGATCAGAAAGAGACTAGTCTAAATGTCGTTAGACCAGCTGCGTGCACGGATCATATCTCATGCATAAGTTGCGCCAGCAGCTTTCATTAGTTTCAAGAAATTTTGAGTAGCTCTTGAGCAGAAAGCTGAACGAACCACTACACACTGCATGCGCTACTGTACGTAACGATTCTCGAAGATTTTCTCATAATGGCGAAGGGCCTCGGACTGAAAGACGCGCTCAATCGCTACAAAGGCGTGAATCATAAAGTAGAGCGACAGAAGAAGCTTCAGAAACAGGCTGCGAGATCAAAAAGACAGAAGCAGGAGGGGGAAAATGACGAGGAGGACCTGGAAGATATACTCGACGTCAATGACTCTGAGGTAGATGGTGACGACGGTCTTCAACTCGTCGAGTCTAAGAAAACAAAAAAGCAGCGACATGGTACTGCGAAGACTGCCGCAGACGAGGTGGAGGACTGGAACACAGACGACAGCGATGCTGAAGATGATGATGTTGAAGGAGGAATCACATTAGGCGAGATTGAGGATGAATCCGATTCAGACTCAGACGAGGAAATTGACTTTTCAGCAATGTCAAATCAACACGCGAAAACCAATGGTCATGCAGCTGCTGGTGCCGATGACGATGAAGAGGAGGAAGATGTCCCTTTCTCCGATATTGAGTCGCTGGCATCAGAAGAACGAGCAGACATAGTGCCGCATCAACGCCTCACAATAAACAACACCGCCGCCCTTTTACGATCTCTCAAATCCTTCGCGCTATCCACCGACTTGCCCTTCTCCGCTGTGCAATCAGTAACGTCTGCTGAGCCTGTGGTCATCGCAGACGTCGACGACGATCTTAATCGCGAGCTTGCATTCTATCGACAGTCCCTTGATGCTGTGACTGAAGGCCGCAGCCGACTGAAGAAGGAGGGCGTGCCTTTCAGCCGGCCAACAGACTATTTCGCGGAAATGGCCAAGTCAGAAGAGCAGATGGGCAAGATCAAGCAAAAGCTTGTCGACGAAGCAGCAAGGAAAAAAGCGAGCGCTGACGCGCGCAGGCAACGTGATCTCAAGAAATTTGGCAAGGCGGTACAGGTTGCGAAACTGCAAGAGCGGCAAAAGGAGAAGCGAGACACGCTGGATCGCATCAACACTTTGAAGAGGAGTATGTATCATGACCTTATTGCAACACTCGCCCGCGTACACAAAGAACAGGAGCTAACTTCAACATAGAACGGCAAGGAGCAGACCTCACCGCCAACGAAGATGACATGTTCGATGTAGCGCTGGAATCCGCTGCCGATACCGCCAAATCCGATCGCGCTGCTCGGAAATCTCGCGCGGGCACTGACGGCCCCAACCACAAGCGACAGAAGAAAGACTCCAAATTCGGCTTCGGCGGCAAGAAGCGATTTGCCAAAAGTAACGACGCCAAATCGGCCAGCGACTTGAGTGGCTATTCTGTCAAGAAGATGAAGAGCGGCAGTGGTAGGCCGGCTAAAGCACGACCAGGGAAGAGCAAGCGCGCGCGCATGAATTGAGCAGTCAGTGGCGGCTGGCGCTATTTCACCGCGTAGAGAATGGACAATCGCGCGGCCAGTTCGCATCTCAGCCTAGACGAGCAGCCGACTCGACATTGCGCATCGTAATTGATACCAAATCAAGCCTGCGCAAGATAACCTCCGCTCTGGCCGAAGTCTCACAGCGCAACCTAACCTCTCGCAAAGTGTTCCTATCTTCCTCTCTTGGAAGGGCTTGCGCACTGTCTCGGCCATCGACGCGGGACACCAGTGAAGCGCAGCTCAGAGGCCTCTTGATACTTGCTATCCACACCAACCTGCAACAGCTCAATCCAGCTATACGTGCCCTGAAACTCAACAGAAATCGTATACCTGACTGCAAGCGCTTCGCAGTCTCTGGAACAGCCTCACCACTTAAATCTTCGAGCTTCATCCTCAAACTCTCCTCACGGTCATGCAGCTCCGGGCACGCTGCAGAAGCACCTCCCGAGACTCCACCTTGCGAGAGCAGATTGCAATTCAGGCCCTGCATCAAGACAATGGGCCGCGGCACTCGTCTCGATCGCAGGCCTGCATCGCAATGATTCTTCCGCCTCGCCGATTGCAGCCCGTCCGCCGCATTCATCATGTTCAACTACCATCAAGTTTTGCATCTGCAAGCCTCATGTCTACCACACACGTGTCACACCCCGAGATAGTCTAGCTGTCCCATCTATACATCCAGCTATATTTTCATGAGCAATGCATACTTTCCACCCCAGTTTCCCCTCCCACCACAAGTGTGTCAAGCTCCGTTGCAATACACCCCACGCCAATGGTCGCTTCCAACCCATTATTCTTCCCATCCCACCCCCGATCCCCGCAGGAACAGATGCTGTATCATTCCCATTCCTCCTCCTCCAGCTCTGCATCCCTTCGAATCTAGCAGCAAGACGGGAAAAAGAAAAAAGGCTATAATTTTAATGGGGAGTCGGGAAGAAAAGAAGACATGGAAAGAAGAACCGACAGTTTTCACATGGAAAGTCATGCAAGCGTCTCATATCCCAACTACCTGAGCGCTCTTCATGACGTCTTTCAGTCTTGATCTCTCCCCTCCCACCCCTTCCCCGCGATTCCCTCCAAGCCCCGACGCGGGCTCCGCAAGCGCAGGACGGGATTGCAGGAGCGACGACCCAGACGCGACGATGTCGAGATGAAGTGGAAGAGAAAGAAAGGAAGAACGTGAAAGGAATGCGTGGTGTGGCGAAGGAGCATGCTGGCGGGGTCTGTGGGTTGGTTGATGGTTCCGTGGAGAGGCTTCAAGGGATGGATTTCGCGAGTTTGGGTTGTGGCTCGGATGGAGGATCGAAGGGGCGGGATTGTTTTGTGAGGGGAGGTGGGGCTTGGCCATGCCAAGTGGTTTTGAAAGATGAGGTGGTGTGGTTGGGGAAAGGGGCGGTAGAGGGTCGGGGAGGGAGAATGCGATATGCTTGGGATGGGAAGACATGCTGGGGTTCGGTAGATGTAAGATAATGTTTGCCCGAGTAGGGTCAGCAGTGGTTTTGGTGGTGGTGATGATGATGGAGGGTTGCGAAGACCTGAGAGGTAGTCGTAACTTATTACCAAAGCAGCAGTGATGCTACATCACGAGCCTAGCACGTGTAAAGATGTGGCGTGTTTGCATGTGCAATGGCGCAAATGACATTGGTAGGCGGGGCGAAATTGCGCAGCTGTCGAGCAGGCCGGTTGAAAAGAGGCCACCAAGTTAGAATGCATGAGGAGTTCGTGCTGCGCGAGGAGAGCAACATCCGTTCAGCGCCACAGCCCATATGCACCCTCGGTGAACTTCCACAGCTTGACGGTGCCGTCTTCGCTGCCCGTAGCATACAGCTTGCCATCGGGGCTGAAGCAGGTCGTCCAGACCGGGCCGTGGTGGCCTCTTCCGGTCTCGAGTTCACGGCCGGTGTCGAAGTCCCAGACATGGACCCAGGTGTCGTTGGGAGAGCCTGTAACAAAGCGTTTAGCAGCGCCATTGAGGGCAACACTCGCAACCTCGCGATCAGTGGCGATGTGTTTGAGCAGAGTGCCTGGGCGAGCGCCGTCGAAGAAGTAGATGTTTTTGCCAGCGGCAACGCTGACAGTCGAGCCAGTGCTGTGCTGGTCACCAAGACCGCCGTTCAGCTCGCAGGAACCCGGGAGAGCATCGAGGCCGTGGGAGGCGATGCAGGCGCGGGAGCGCAGGTCCCACCAGCGTATCATCTTGTCGTCAGAGGCGGTGATGAGGGTGTTAATGTTGCGGGTCCAGATGACAGATTTGATGGCGCCCTGGTGCTCGCCAGCTCCGAGCTCATAGGAAACCGGGATGGCATCGGCGCCGGTAGTCGAGTTGCCGACGCTCGTGGTGCCATCAGCGCCGGGAGAGCGCGCCAGGTCGAAGATGCGCAGTTTCTTTTCCATGCCACCCGTGGCGAGCATGCTAGGTTGCTCCAGCGGGGGAAAGGCGACGGCGCGGACGATGTGGTTGTGTTGGAGAGTGTGCAGTGTCTCTCCCGTGAAGGTGTCCCAGACCTTGGCGGAGAAATCGGCCGAGCCCGTAGCGGCTAAGGTGGCATCGTCGGAGAGACGCGCGCTCCAAACAGCGCCCTTGTGGCCGATGAAGGTGCCGATCCAGTCGCCTGTCAGCCCATCTCGCAGCATAGGGTTGTTGTCCTTGCATGCTGAGATCAAGTAGAACTGCGACGGCGAGCCGCTGGAGGGCAAGAGAGACGAGAAAGAGACGTGCGTGATCGGCCGGGAGTGACCATGGCAGGTCAGGGGTACGATCTTGGTGATTTCTAGAGACTGTCAGCATGGGAGTCCGAGATTCCGATCGTGACGGGCGACGTACCGGAAGTAATGTCATTCTCATTCTGACGAGTAAAGGCGAAGCTGGCCATGTTGAAGCAGATCGGATGAAGAAAATTTAATGTTTTTCGGAATTCGATACGTGGGAATGAGCCCCCACTTTCAGCAATGAATAACTTAAACCTCGCACGCTGACCACCACGAACCGGTCGTGTGGGTCTCGGTCGTCAATTTTGAAGGCGATGATAATGATGATGAGGGATGCGTTGTTCGTGGTGTCGTGGAATCGTGGCTCGTTCGTCGTCCAGGAAACAAAGGACAGGTCCTTTGTCGATGCAAACTCGATCCAAGAAAAGGAGGGGCTGACAGCAGCTTGTCGAAAGCGGCAGCAGCAGCTGTTGGAGTTTAGGACTCGGCCGTGAAGCGTCAGACTCGTTGTAATGAGCGTGAATGATGGTGATTTCGCACTGGATGCTCGCGATGACTAATGCGAAAAGGGGATGAAGTCGTGTCCTGCTGGGAGAGGTGAAGTTGGGCGGGCGATGGAGTTGCAATTGAAGTACCTGAGGGGAAGTTCTCTACGCGGCGGTACGGGTGCAAAAGTACTTTCAGCTATGTATCTGAATCTGATCTCGTGATTGGCGCGTGGTTGGGTCGTGGTGCAGCCGTGTTTCTGCCTGTTTCGGCCTTGCGGGCTTGTTGGCCTGAGGCAGCCGGTCCCTGGGTCAACGCTAAATAAGCTCCGCATCTGCTGTCAACAAGCCCCCTCCACTTTAATTAACCCGCCGCCGCCATCACCGACCTCACCGCCGCCCAACCCCCTGCCTCCTGGATTGCTGGACCGCTGGATTGCTGGATTCTGTTTCCTGGACTTCTGGACACCGGATCAATTCTCCCCACCTACTGGTCGCTTGGATCGCCGTTTGCTGTATTCCCGCAACAGACCGTGGCGGTCAACAGCGGAGGGACCGCAAACGGGTCTCGCAGTGCATCTAATCGATTCTCACTCCTGGCCTGGATGTCGCGTGATCGCGCGCCTTGCTGCCTGCGCAATTGATCACCCAACGCCAGGAATCACTGACATCCGCACTCCCGTTGGCAGGCATGCGTCGCTAGAGACGGGCATTCCTCGCTAATATGGCGTCTTCACCCCAGCGGGGCGAGGGCACGCTCCAGGAGCAGCTTGACTGGTACAAAGTCCAGTATGCTCAGCTCGAGACCGACCTCGCCGATTTTCAAGCGTCAAGCAAGGAGCTTGAGGAGCAGCTGGAGAAGGATGTGGAGACAGCAGAGAAGAACGAGCGCAAATGGAAGGCGCAAGTCGAAAAGCTGAACTTCGAGGTGGAGGAGTGGAAAACGAAGCACAAGCAGGCGAAAGCAGAGGCCAACACGGCGCAAAACACGCTGCAGAGGGAGATCACGACACTGCGCGACGTGCAACGCTCATTACAGCTCAAGCTTCGCGACACAGAGGTTATGAACGACGACTACGAGCGGCAGGCGCGCAACACCGAGTCGAGTTTGGAGGATATGGAGAGCAAGTGCAATGTCGCCATCGAGCGAGGCGTCATGCTCGAGACGGAGGTGAAACAAGGAGAACAAGAGCGAGAGGCACTGCGCATTGAGACACAGCGCTTGCGCGACGAGCTGGGCGATCTCAAGATCGAGAATGAGATCACTTTAGAGAAGCTCAGACTGTCAGAGGTCACTGTCGACGGCATGCGCACCGCTAAGCCTTCGCCGCTGGCGGTCGAGAGTCTTCGTGCTAGGAGTCCGGGCAGCGAGGCAAGCGGTATGACACCTTTGTCACCCACAGCCTCCACCCCTCCGCCTAGATCTGACACGGCCTCAGAAGCAGCCACGCCGCCCTCACCGCCGCTCTCCGATGCGCCCTCAAATCTCAAAGCGGAGCAGCGGACTCCTGTGCCCGCGCATGGTCGACGTGCCATGGCATCCGAGTCAGCTGCCACGCCCAAACCTCCGACCTATGGTGCCTCCCGCACCTCGCGACATGCACGTGGGCCGTCTACATCCAGTACTGGTGTCGACGGAAAGACCATGAAGCCTCCTTCGACTCGGACAGCGCGGGCGCCCTCCTCTCGAAACAGCCACTTGTCTTCCGATCACTATCAGAGCAGCCTTCCTCGCTCTGATTCGCTGTATCAGATTCGTGGGCTTATCGGCCGTATGCAGAAGATTGAGGAGCGTGTGCATTCCGCTCGCTCCAAGCTACCCGGGCCTAGCGGTCTGACACCCCGTGGCTCACCGCGCAGCGCGAGCAAGTCGCTTGTCACGGAAATTCCTGCGTCAGTGACGATGCGCCGCCACTCGAAACGGCCGAGCGGCAGTTTTGCCTCATCGTCAGTATTGTCGGGCGAAGACGAGGCGAGCAATGGAAAACCAGAGACCACGCGCATCAAGCGTCTTTCCTTTGGCATCCCCAGACCGCCCTCAGCTGCTGCTGGAAGATCGGATCTCTTCCTCGACCGACCACCGTCATCAGCTGCTATGGACCGCCCACCTTCAGCCATGAGCAGACCCAGCTCGCGCGCTAGTCTTGGCTCGGCCTCTCACTCATACAACCAGCATCCGCATCGCCCAGCAAGCCGCGCAGGCGCCCGTACAGCCGACTCAAACGCATATCACAGCACCTACATATCAGGGAGCAACGCAAGTGGCAGTACGCAAGGCTACTCCAATCGCCCTCGATCTAGCATCGGGGGCGACTACACCTCGTCCTTCGCTGGCAGCCACCACTCCTCGCACCCGCATCCTCCCGTCACCCCACGCTCACACCGCTCAAGCGCCAGCATCTCCGAGCTCCGCAAACGCGCCGCACAGCAAGATGACGCGCCAGGTTCCGACTCTTCCCACTCTGGCATCCCAATCTTCACCACCACCCCCAGCGCCAACCGCCGCACGACGCTCGAAAAAGCCTCCGCCATCCCAACCCCCGCGCGACGGCAGAGCGGCGGCGGCCCCAACACTACCGCAACCACTACAACAAGCAAGACCCTCAAACGCACAAGCAGCGGCTTCCACCACGCGCACTCACTCGGGCCCCGTGATGGCGGGGGCGAGATGCGGCCCCCAGCTCTGACGCGCAAGCGCACGAGCGGCGACCTGGGCGAGACCTACTGAGCGCGCTCATGCTGCTCTCACGATATCACGAGTGTTCGATGTGCCCCCTCGACCTGTCTTGAGCGAGTGAAATTCGGGGAAATTGGAAATTGCCGCAACATTTATCCTTGCACCTCTACGCATGACATGTTCTTGCTGAGTCTGCTTTCTCGCTATCCGCTCAGCAGGTGTGTTTTTTACGCCATGATGCTGTTCTTTTCCTGCTTAGGAAGAGTCCGCATCCGGGCAGTGCGTCGGATCGTTATTCGATCGAGAGCCAGCATCGAAAGAAGAGGAACATATTCACTAGCGGAGGAGTTCCAGTCAGTCCGCGAGGATACCACATGTCCGATACCTCCGGTCCGCTCCTCTTCGCAAGATAGCGTGCTCGTGAGCGCTAGCTCGACGGACTGACTGATTGATGGATTGATGGATTGATGAAATGAAGAATTCCCTTTTTTTTGTTCTCTTTTGTGCATAGACATACCAGAACCTTGATTCTCATCATCGCCCAATCTACCTCTACCTTCCCGTATTCACCCGTTCAAAGGAAAGCAATAAGAAGGCACTAGATATCTTTGTGATATGTACCAGCCAGAGGCCTGATATACATGATTTGAAGCGTAGCTAAGATCTTGAGAGGACATCGAGGGTGTTGACAGGGTCAGGCTACGCGCAGAGTGGTGTTGGAGCCACAATGGCCATTGCGGCGCCGGAGCTGCAAGAGAAGGGATTGAAGGGGGCATCTAGAACTGCGTCCCGTGCATGGCATACAGAGCGCGTTCCACCACCCCGATGACCTCCTTGACCGCCGCATCGCCGGAGGGAAGCACCTGCGTGGCAAAAGTGAAAGCCAGGTCGGCGGCGGGATCGACCACCCAGAAGGTATTGCACATGCCGCCCCACATAAGGGCGCCTGCTTTGCGGCGGCGGGCGGCGGCGTCGTCGGCGAGGAACAGCAGGCCACCGGCAACCCCACTGGGTCGGGATGGAGGCGTCCGCGGCGGCGTCGATCTCGCCGGGGATGTTGCCGCGGGATTTGTGCAGGAAGGCCGTGAGACTGGGTGCTGCGAGGGGGCTGAGTTGGGGGGTGAAGAGCTCGGCGCGGAGGTGTGGGGCCAGGGGAAAGGGGGTGCGGGGCGTCGGGGAGCAGCGAGCGGAGCAGCTGGATGTACGCGGGGAGACGGGCATAGGCGCCGTGGCCGCCGAAGGGGTCGGTGGAAAATGTGTTGATGCTGGGGGCGAGGTTCGGGGCGAGTGGCCCGCCAGGTTCGGCGCGGTGGGTCAGGGTCGGAATGGCGGCTTTCTGGGCTGCGCTTGGGAAGAAGGTGATGTCGTCGGGGGACAGGCCAAGGGGAGTCAGAATGTGCTTGGTGAGAAATTGGTCGAGCGGCAGGCCGCTGAGGCGGTGGAGCAGCAGGCCCATCCAGTCGAGGCTGCAACCGTAGATGAACCCTGTGCCAGGCTCGAAGAGGAGCGGCGTCTGGCCGTATCGCTCGACGACAGTCGGCGCGAGGGGGTTCGCGCCGAATTCGCTGCTGGAAAATTGCTGGTTGTACTTGGCGAGCTTTGGCTCCCTCATAAAGTAGGCTGCGCCACTTGAGTGGGTGAGGAGGCATCTGGAAGGGATGTGAGTACGGCCCTAGTGTTTTTGGTCTGGCAGGATTTCGGCTGCAAAAACAAATGGAGGCTGGTGTTTGGGTTCTGCGCACCGGAATGTGATGGGCTTGGTCCTTTCTTTGAGGATCGGTTTCTCGTTGATATCGAAGCCCTCGAGGATTTGGAGCTGTGCAAGCTCAGGCAGGTGCGATCCCACGTCTTCATCCAAGGTGACCAAGCCGAGCTCCACGGCCTTGAGAGCTGACAAGACGGTTAGCAGCTTGGTCTGCGACGCAAGCATGAACAAGGCGTCGGTCGTGATGGCCGGTGAGTCGGCTGAGCCGGCGTGCAAAAGACCCGCGGCATGCGAGTAGGTGAAGGAGCCTGTAGAATTGGAGACTATAAGCTTGTTGCCAACAAGAGGGCTGATCAGAGAGAGAGGTGATAAAGAGGGATACACGTACCATCGGCGTTGGTTGCGAACACGACGGCATGCGGGATCTTGCCATCTTCAACTGCCTTTGCGAGAGCTTTCTCCAAGTTCTGCTTGATGTCGGACATGTTTTCCTTGAAAGCGATGAAGGCGTTCTTCAACAAAGACCAAGGGTTTGTCTGGATGGGATGAATGGGATGTAGGTAGTGAAGTCGTCTATCAGATAGAGATCGGCACTGAGTTCCAGCCTATGTGGTTTTTCGGGCCCGGATGATGTAGGAGGTTTCGTATCTTGATAATATCTACCTTGAGAAGATCAGAGCCATTTATATCGTCGCTCACCCTGCCGCCAAAGACTCAGGCACCAGTATAATACACAATGTCAATATGGCAAGCAGATTGCCTATGAGTAGCCCCCCTACCATCCTTAGGAGTCATTACGGGAGACCGACGATCTCCGTGGGTCAGAACTAAGTTGCAGTGAAGCCGAGCTGCAACCCGCTAAGGACGGAGATGAAATGCTGCCGCCTCGTGCCAAACAACAGATGGCACGGATATGGCTCTGCCGCTTTTTGCTCAGCTCTATTCAATTGAGAGAGCGCACAAGGCTCTCCTTTCCGAGTGGAACTTGTACGTTGGCATAAAGGATTCCGACCGGCGTGGGGGAATACAGTGATTTATCAGCAAGCAAATCTCGCAGACCGACGGGAGACTCTTGAGGGCTCGGCCAAACTGGCCAACGTCAGGTAGCCTTTGCCGGTGGCCCGGTGTTGGGCACCGGCCATCGCTTGCGATTCGAGTGTTACTGTTAAGTTAAGTCAACTTATGCCTCGCCAAAGACTCAAGAACTATTGGCAGGAGGTGACGCGGGAAGCTGGCTTTCATCGCCTGACGTTGACAATGGATCGCCCTTTCCGCTCGGCGGTCAGTGAACGTCAGATTTATCGAGGGCTGCCCCCATCTCCATCTCATATACTCTACGACAAAATTATCGACAATGCAATTTGTCTGCCATCTCTTGATGGGGCTCCTGCGTTCGATGCTGGATGACATAATGCGTTACGAATCAATATCACGTCCCGCTTCTATGTGAAACTACTGAATTCATTTACTCGAGCCATGCTGCAACCGGCCCTCGATACCCGGGAACGACACGTCTCATATACTGAGTCATTCCGCAACAACAAACTTTTATCGACAGCAAAGGCTCTTCGAAGGCCGTAATTCGCTTTCGATTTCAGAGAGACCTCAACTCTATAGCAGCGACAAATATCTTAAGTATGTCACAAGCATCCGGTCTCTTGTAGCCGACATGCCGAACCCAGTCGTCAAGCACATCATGCCAAGGGTAATGGAGCGGAAGGTCATCAGCCTGCCAAGGAGTTGGGAGCGGATTTCAACGCCAGATCTGTACTGCTCTGCGAAGTGCCCAGCGTGTATCTGTCCAAACCCGATCAGTTCGCGTTCAAAAGATCGTTCTTGAAGATTGATCAGCGTGAACGAGGTAAGCGTCGAACATCGTTGCGCCGAGCGTGTTCAATAGCTCTCGCCAGGTCGCGGGCTTTTCAAGCATAATCATCCAGAATTGAAGCTCTGATGGAGTGTTGTAAGAACTTTGCAGCACCGTGGCGATGCGTGACCGGGACGTTTTGGAACGACCGAAACGAAACACTTTCAGCTTGAACTCCACCGGTCTGGTAGGGGGTATATCTTGAGCCGCATCGCCTAATACACCTTCAGTCCAATTGAATAGCGCAAGTTCTTCAAGTGCTGGTGAGTTTGTAGAAAATGATCTCCGACCAATAAGTGCTCTTGTCATTGTGGCGGCAAAGACTAGCAGAACGGAGCATGAGGACCCCACGTGCTGACCTTGGTGCTTCGGAGCAAGCTGAAGTTGAGCTACAGTCAACCTGGAACTGTGATGTGCCAGCTTCAAAGACAAAATGGCGAGAGGAATATTTTCTGTAATTTCTTGCAGAAACGCCGCGACAGATTCAACGCCCGCTCGTATGTCATTAGATAAGTAGCCCTGAGGTAGGTAAGTCTTGACGATGATCTTATGGGGTCTAATAGCGCCGCTAGCAAGTAGATATCGCAGACCTGCCACAGCTAATGACTGAGTGTCTATCATGCCCTTCTCGTCTCGTGGCCAGATCCTCTTGACACCCATCCTCGAGGTAGAGAGCCTTGATATGCTTGGCAAGAGCTGGGTTCGTCGCGATTTGCTCAAATCTTGTGAAGTCCTCGCCCATTTAGACTGGTCCTGATTGTGGAGAAGCAACGTGCCGCAAAAGATATGGAAAGTCTGGTTGCCGGCTTGCACGCAGGTCACAGCGGAAAGCGGTGAGGTCAGAACGTCCCAGCAAGCGTGCCAGGTACTCCATAATCTCTGCCGGAAGCCGACCAAAGGCTGAATTCTCCATTCCGCCACGGTGTTGAATGTGTGACTTGGGGTTGAACGTGATCAAGAGGACGAAACGAGGCTCAAGCAAATGTGACCCGTGGGCTACCTAGGAAGTATTGTCAACATTCAAGATTTCCCACTCAATGTCTTTATTACTGTAAGAGTCTAGACTGACCAGGCCTGAGAAGTCTCGACTGGATACAGTAGAAGACAACGAAACCTTAATCAGGGGCTTGTAGGTGAGCTAGAATGGGATCAGTGACGTTGATACAGGATGATCGTCAATGGAGTGATCACATGGAGAAAATTGTCTTCCTCACGTGAGAAAACAAGTGCCAGACTCACAGTCCACGCCACGCCAGCGAGAGGCCGGGATCGCAAACACGTGATGAAGTACAGTGACCTTGCACCGCACAATTTGCTGAAATCTGTATGGTGCGCGAAGTCCAATGTTTCACATTTCAGCACTGTGTTTACCTGTCACACGTGACGTTTTACTGACCCTCGTATCGGGTGTTCGTGCAGTTCGCCTTCTTTGAGAATCGCGCTCAACACCGCAGAACAGCGAGATGAGTAACCCAGGTGAGATTCGTGAGAATGTCTTTGCTTGCGAGAGGGGCGGGTCGGAGCATGTCCCTCGGATACACTGACTGCTTGCGCTGGATAAACTCTGAAGTCGCCTCATGGTAGGCTTCGACAAGCCTCCTTGGATCCTGAGAGTTGTGCTGATGGGAAATCATTATGCAAGCCGCACACCCAACTTCACAGTTTCGTCGCGACGTGTCTGTTGACTTAGATCAATGCGTCCGGATACACCTGCGATTTCTTTGGCCGAAGGGAACAGCTTTGGGCGACATCTTGCCAGGTTTCTGGTCATTGTTCTGGAACGCTTACCGTAGCGCTTTCTCCCAAGACGAATTGTCGGCCTCGAAAGCAGTACATGTTGAAAAGGACAAGACGAATGAGGTTTCTTTTTCGCTACGCCTTCCGCTACGGTAGATTTATCTTGCGAAAAGAATCTCAAGAAATTGTTCTCGCACGACCAGAATACCAGATTATCCACGGGTTCATCGTATTTCCACATGATCAGCTGAACGACTGCAAACCAGCAATCCTTCACAAATCGGTATGCTGCAGATGGGCAGGAAGGATCGAGTAGGGGGTGAGGTGAACGGCTAGTCCCGACGTCGACGAAGGGTCGGGCCCTTTCCGCAACGCTTATTTCCCACGGTACAGAGACCGTAAGGGTAGGCTAAGTTACAGTGGGTGTCAAGATCCCAAGGCTCCAGCTGCCTCCATCTGCAATCATGCATCCATGACAAGTGCTCAAGGTGAATCAGCGCATACATGCCCGGGCAATTGTTCGCTATGAGTTGAATCGAGATCGGCTTCACCCATACGTCGGCCTTGTCAGAGACCGCGACTCTGGACAGATGACTGCGATGGCCGATCAAGAAGATTCTCCACGTCAACGCAGCATAGATGCTTCATTTATGCAGACCGCCTTTTCCAGGTCACCGAGACAACTTCGGCAGTCAGATTTCCCAGGCGCGAAATGCGCCAACTTGCACGAGAATTGCGATTGCGATGTGGGATGCTTCAGTCAAGGGTGATATGCGCAGACGGTAGAGAGCGCCACCGGCTCTCTCAGGGTCTGCGTCGCTTTTTTCCCTTCCAGGTTCTTTGCCTCGCTATGCGGTCAAGAAGGACTTGGGAGAGCCGACCAGAACAAGGTACTTTGCATCCCTTCATGACGGTCGCTATGCGCCTATGGGATCCATCTGGAGTAACACAAGCACGATGAGATTGGAACGCATTGCCTCGTCCCTGTCGCTGTGCATCTCGGCACACGGCGACTATTATGCTCAGTGAGCACGATGCAGGCATGGATGAATTTCGTCTGACAATGCCAACGACGCAGTCCAGGGAGTCGTCGAGCCTTATGCTGCAGGGCTACGACACTGTCCTCATGCAGTGAAGATCACAAGAGACAGACAGCATAAAGACTAGACAGCATCCACCATGAAAATTTTCCGTACAAAGGACTTTTGCTTGCATCGCACAAATGCTCCGATGCACGCGAGCGCTGATGACGACTCTTGGCGCGCCCGTCCCGCCACCGATCTTCAGCTTGCCGATTGCCGATGGTCGTCCGACCATTCCACTGCGAGCCGTCGCGACCATGCGGGAGACGACCCCAGAGCCCCCGCTAACTAGACGGACACTTGCCTGTTCGCGCGCCTCCGCCGAGCGCGGATCCCTGAATTTGCGTATGTCTGACAGCCCCTGTCACACCAACTACGGATCGAGGCACGTCCGACTCGGCGAGTGGTCAGCGCGTGCTGGGCAGATCATCTGGATCTTCAGGATTCGCCTGCCGGATGTCCACTAGGCGCATGCACTTTTCATGTGTTAGACAGTTCGTCACTCGGCTGTGGCGCCCTTTCGCATGGTTATAGAATGGCTTCGTCCGGCCGACCGCCGCGCATTGTCTGCTTCTCAATTTGCATCCATGACAATGCTTACAGGTCGGGATCTTGTGCGGCTTGGCGTCGTTGCCACAGCTCTGTCATCCTATGTGAATGCAGGTACGCTTCCCTCGCCATGCTTCTTGCTCCTGTACGCTGACATGTGCTCACAGTCGCGGTCAATTCGACACCTCAGCAGACCTTGACGTCTTTTGGTGGTTCAGGCGCTTGGTGGCCCACGGACATCAGCTATTTTCCCGAGGAGTCGCAGGATGAGGTTGGGCAAGCTTCTGTTCTCTGAGGATGGGCATCTACGCTGTCGTCTTACCGCTAACAACATGGGTGCGGACAGCGGCAACGATTCGAGACTCGTCAGCGGTTGGAATAGACAGGTGCAGAGTTTCTTGCGACACGACGGGAATTACGACTTCACAGTGGACAAGCCTGGCGTGAAATTGATGATGTACGCGCACCAATATAACGTGCCGTCTATCACCTTCTTCATCAACGCCGCGCCGCAGCGATTGCTGGCAACAATGCAGCGTGTCGGGTGGACGTGGTCTGACGACAAGCTCGACGCTTATGCTACGTACAATACAGACAGTGCTGTCGTACTGGATTGAGCAGGGAATCAACATTGACTTTCATCTCGCCCATGAACGAGCCCGACTACAACCACATCGATTGCGGGCAAGAGGGGATGTTCGTTCTCGACACCAGACCGGCCGTTGATCTTTCAGAGCATATACAAGGCGCTCCAGAACACGACTGCCAGCAGTGTGGGCATTATTGGGGACGAGACGAGTCAGCTCGGGCAGGCGTCGTTCAGCATGTTCTTCTGGCTGCGTCGAGCGCGGACTACTTGGCACATATTGCTGTACACAATTACGACTACCCAACTGATCAGAAAGTCATTGACTACTACAGCGAGGTCAAGTCCCTGACCTCGCTTAAAAAACAACACTCCGACGATCAAGTTCACCGAGACGTGCTGCTCGACGAGTGGTGGCAATGGGCCTCTGCTATTTGGCGCGTGAGTATCTCTGGGTTTCTAGTTGTCATACTGACAACAGTCCTTGCACATTTCCAGCAGACTGACTTTTTCTGACAGCCAATACGATCCTACAATGGTCAACGCACTGATCGACGCGCGCTATGTTTGGCAGTACATGACCTACGCACACGTAGTGAGCTTCGATTGGTGGTCATGCGTGTCGACGCTGCCCCATGCTCGCCCACGGTCGACGGCGCGCAGTGCTATACCGCTTTCAATGCAAGCAACGGCTACAATTCTGCTCTCGTTTACATTGACCCCAACTAACAACCAGACGCAGGACTACACATTCTACACCACCAAGCGCACCTACATGATGAAGCACTTTGCCTATTTTCCATCGCCCCCGGCAGTGTGCGCTACGACGTACCTCAGTCCCAGCTCCCGGACTCGCTCAATATCTTCACCAGCAAGCTGAATGGCACGTGGAGCGTCTTCTTCATGAACCACGCCAACGGCAACGCAGAATGTGACTTTTGATCTTCCGGAGCAGGGCGCCACGTTCTCGTATGCGGTCCTCACAGATCCATATGTCGATTGGCAAAATTACACCTCGCAGGTCGCGCAGAATGCGTCGAGTGATGGGTCGTTGTCTCTCTTGCTTCCCATGCAAAGTTTCTTGACGCTGCAGTATCAGACTTGAGGCTGGGCGTGGCCCGCGTAGGGTACGCAAGCGATGATTGCTGATGTAGATAGCTGTTAACGAGTTTCTTATCATTCCTCTGTCCTCCCACCCCGTACCAGAACGGACCATGAATAACAACGACCCTATAAGGAATAGGCCTTTTCTTCGCGATAGCATGTAAAGTATAACACCCTCAACACAAACAATCACACAGCATGATTCACTCCCCGCGAGTCGTTGCAATACATGGCAAAGGCTTCTACACGCCACACACATTCCCACGAAACGGCCCGTCCTCCATCTCGATCGCCCGCCAACAAGAACCCCTCCGCAGCACACAACCCTCTGTCTCTGCTCACGATCACAGACTTCAAGCGCCGCGCCCAATGACGCTGCACACGCGGGGAGGGTCCGGTCCTGCATCCTGCAGAATACAGCACTGGACTGTACCGTCGCAGTATTCAGGCGCAGTGGAGCGCGCAGAAGGTCACCGGCGAGGCGTTATGGTCGTTAGACTGGGCTCGCTTATGCCGTAGCTGTGTTTTGCGTCGCAGATAGGGCTCCTCGCCGTCTACAGTACGTTATTCACGTGGCTGGGCTCGCGTAGGGGATGCATTGTTTGTTGCTTGGTTGCAGTCTGTTGCGAGGACAGATGATTCGAGGGTTGCTAATCGTCGTCGTCCGTAGTATTGGGTAGCTGATCAGATCGTCAACCGCCGCGGCCGGACAGGTGGCGAGCAAGCGTCGATGGAGCTCTGTTTGCGACCTGCTGCGTTCGAGTTGCGGCACGCGTCGCATGGCATGTCATGGCCGAGGCCTTCCAACTCGAGTCTATTCAGCCCTGACGGCGGCCAACGTGCGATGCTCTCGAGTCGCTCATCGAGCAGCTTGCCCGGATCGGCGTGAGCTACGGGCTGCCTATCTCGCAGACTCGTGGTTGGATCCATGCCGGGATTGTAGGCGGGAATTACCTAAGCGAGCCCCCGATTCTCACATGACGCGACCCCTCGTCACCCGCTCGTTCGTTTCAACCTCCAGCGTCGCCCTATCAGTGCTCGGGGGGGCTGCAACTACAGCTGCTGCCTCTGCACATTCTGTCCGGGTTGTTTTTTTGTTTGGCTTGCGTGGGTGCTGGCTCGCTGGTGCTCCGTTCTCTTCGTTGTTCCGTCGTCAGTGCTGTGCCTCTACGGCCGTCCACGACTTCTCCACGCAGCGTGCGCCGCCGCGGCCACAGGTGCGAGCGTGGGAGCCTCGAGTCCGATCCTCGTCTCTCTCTCCCTCTCCTCTCCCCGCCGTCCCCGCCGCTGTACCGACATGGCGGACCTGTGTCGACGGCTCTTCTTCTGCTGCGGTGGTATGTGCCTCTGACCCGTTCTCGGGGATGTCCATGCGAGAGATTGATTTTCTCAGAGCAACCCTCTCTAATCCTCCTCGCTACAGGTCGCTCCAAAGTCGACTACGATACCGTCCTTCGCGACTCGGAACGAGAAGCCGTCGCCGACCTATTGAACTATCTCGAGAATGTATGACATCAAGCTATACCCTTAAGAGCTGAGATGGAGGAGAAGAAGGAAGGGAGGAGGAGGAGGAACAATCAGATCGCCAAAGGGTTGAGGTGGATATCATGCTGCATACGCTAACATCCGGTGTGAACAGAGGGCAGAAACCGACTTCTTCTCCGGCGAACCTCTTGCAGCCCTTTCGACACTTGTTTACAGTCCCAATATCGATCTGCAAAGAAGCGCGAGTCTGACATTTGCTGAGATCACTGAGCGAGGTAATTATCTATCGGTCCGAAGCTGGGGACTCGCTGACCGGCATCCTTAGATGTACGCCCTGTTGATAGAGCTACACTCGAACCGATCTTGTTTCTTCTCGAAAGTCCCGACATAGAAGTACAGCGTGCAGCATCAGCAGCGCTGGGTAATCTTGCTGTAGATGGTACATATTCCGTGCTACCCGCGAAGCCGTGGAGTCTCTGCTGATCTAAGATTTTCAGGACAAAACAAAACCCTCATCGTCTCCCTCGGCGGGTTGGCGCCCCTCATCCGGCAGATGAACAGCACCAACGTCGAAGTGCAATGCAACGCTGTCGGGTGCATCACACCAATCTCGCCACACACGAGGAAAACAAGGCACGCATAGCACGGTCGGGTGCATTAGCACCTCTGACGCGTCTCGCCAAAAGGCAAAGACATGAGAGTGCAACGGAACGCCACCGGTGCCCTCCCTCAACATGACCCCACTCCGATGACAATCGGCAACAGCTGGTTTCCGCAGGCGCCATTCCGGTTCTTGTAAGCTTGCTCAGCAGCCTCGACACCCGACGTACAATATTACTGTACCACCGCCCTCAGCAACATCGCCGTCGACAGCACCAACCGAAAACGGTTGGCCCAGACAGAGCACAAGCTTGTACAAAGCCTGGTGCAGCTGATGAAGGGCCAGGCGCCCAAAGTGCAGTGCCAAGCCAGCAATTGGCTCTGCGGAATCTTGCCAGCGATGAGAAGTATCAGCTTGAGATCGTTCGCTATGGCGGGTTGGCCCCCCTCCTGGAGCTCCTCCAGAGCAGCTATCTCCCTTGATCCTCTCCGCCGTCGCTTGCATGCCGCAACATCAGTATCCACCCCATGAATGAGTCGCCTATCATCGATGCGGGCTTCTTGAAGCCACTGGTCGATCTGCTCGGATCCACCGACAATGAAGAGATTCAGTGTCACGCCATTTCAACGCTCCGCAACCTGGCAGCGTCGTCGGATAGGAACAAGCAGCTGGTCCTGCAGGCTGGAGCAGTGCAGAAATGCAAGGAGCTGGTCCTTAGCGTGCCACTCAGCGTGCAGTTCCGAAATGACCGCCGCCATTGCAGTGTTGGCACTTTCAGACGACCTCAAACCGCAGTTGCTCGACTTGGGCGTGTTCGAGGTGCTGATCCCTCTGACCGAAAGCGAGAGCATCGAAGTGCAAGGCAACAGCGCAGCAGCTCTTGGCAATCTTAGTAGTAAAGGTGAGCATTACCCCGATCGGAGGTTACTTTTCGTCCACATCTAACATCCTTCAGTCGCCGACTACTCCCTCTTTCTCTCATCGTGGGATTCACCAGCAGGAGGTATCCACGGCTATCTCAACGCTTCCTCGCCTCTGGCGACCCCACCTTTCAGCACATCGCCATCTGGACGTTACTGCAACTCCTCGAATCCGAAGACGATCAACTCCTGGCGGTCGCCAAAACGCTCCGACGGATGTCATGCGCATGGTGCGGGAGATAGCGAAAAGCCGATCGAGCCCGAAGACGACGTCGACAATGAAGATGGCGAGGGTGAGGTCGTTGCTCTTGCGCGGCGGTGTCTGGAAATCAGCGAGGGCAGTGTGCGCACTGCCAACAGTGCTGCCGCATCGCGAGCGACGAGCATTGCCGAGCTGGCGTGATCTGGTGATTTACGAACTTGGCTGGGTTTTGTCGGCATGTTGAAAATCTCACGAACCGTACCTGCATTGCCCTGCATCGACCACCGCGGCCATGCGCAATTGTCATTTCACCTCTTGCGAGTCTGGCCATGAACCAACAGGATGTCAGCCTTGAACATGCCCTCTGCGCCCCGTCCTCCCTTCTCGAACATGCCTTACATTTCCGAAAAGCACGCACGGTTGGGTCGAGGTCGGAGGTCAGGCCTGACAAGGTCCCTTCACGCTCCGCTTTCTCTCTTGATCTATCCGCACCCCTATTTTACCGCCGTCCACTACCTTTCCAACACGCACGAACACGGGACTGACCTGGCCCTCTCCTCCCTGCTCCATCCACATCTACATCCACCTCTCCATCTTCTCCATTCCAACGCACCTCCAACCTCTTAACCACGCAAACAGATCTCCCACCGCCCCTCCTCCTCCTCCCCTGGACACAAGATACCTCTATAATCCGCCCCCCCTCCCCTGTTCTCCTTCTCTCTCTTCCCCCTCCCCTGTTCTCCTTCTCTCTCTTCCTCCTCCCTCCACCGCGACTCTGCTACTTCCTCTTCTTGTCCCTGCTTGACCTCACGCAGTATATGCTTCTTGTCTTGTCTCTTTCCTGTCCCTTGGGCTACGCGCGCGTGTCGCGCGACATTTATCTGCATATCTCTGTCCATCAGATATTCTCTCTCTCACACATATCTTTCCCCCCTCTCCCCTTAAGCGTCCCGTCTAACCACCACCACCATTCCTCCTCCCCCGTAATCTCCCTTTAACCTAAGCCCTTCATCCCCAGAATCTTCATCCAAACCTCCCCCTCGCCCCACACCCACGCACACACAGCCCCCCATGAAAATTCAAACACCCCCCCCTCACCATCCCCCTCTCCCCGCCGTAAGTAGCATCCACATCCACAGCCGCCCCCCCCCCCCCCCCGGCACGTCTCGCCGACCCGCGACATCTCCCCGTAGATACGCCCGCATGGATTCTCACGGCGCTTTTGTGGAGTTTTTCGGTATTACTACTATCGGAGTGTTTCCGGGAGGATGGGGGGGTAGGATGTGTGGAGAGTAGGGTATGTGGGGGTGGAGGGGAAGGTGTGTTTGGATTGGCAGGGGGACGAGGTGTGAAAGGGGGGGTAGGGGAGTGGAGGAGAGGTGTGGAGGGGGTGTAGAGGGGTTGAGAGAGAGGGATGGAGTGGGGTGACTTATACGAGGAATGGGGATTGATTGTGGGTATGGCGTCTGGGGGAATGTTCCTTGGTGGCCACGTATTATTCGACGATAAACAGCTTGGTGGTTCTACGATCACTCTCATTCGCATCTCGCATCGCAGACGTTTCCGCTCGAGGCTCTACGCCGTGCATTCTCATTTCAAAATGCGCACTGCGCCACCCCATCTCAACCTGGCGCGCGGCCTCAGCGGCCTCGGCAAGCGTGGCATGGCGGATCGCGTAGACGGGGACATCCAGCGAGGAGAGGCACGACCTGGCGCAGCACGGAGGGGAGGGCGGCGAGATCGGGGGGCCCGGGTGTGTCCGCGACGCGGTGGACGGGGTGAAAGAGATGGTCGCGGAGTGCGCGGCTTGGAAGGCGGGCGTGGCGCCGGTCGAGGGCGGCTCGCTGGGGGTGACTGGCGTCGCTGGGACGAAGACGGGGAAGTCGGGCTTGACGGGGGGGCATTTGTAGTAGAAGATCCCCTGGGGAGTGGGGATTGGGGCGGGCATGGGGATGGCGACCGACGCACGGGGGAGTGGCGGTGCGGGCTCTCTGGTGATGCGCGGCAGTGGTTCCGCGAGCGCCTCGCGTGAATGGGTCAACGACAGTGGGGTGAGGGGTCAGACCGCCGAGGGTGAATTGTGTGAAGATGGTGTCTTGGTGGCTGAGGGTAATGGTCAAAGAGCTTTGGGCAGGATCCGAGAGGAGGGAGATGGTGGCGTGGAGTGACGGCGGCGCGTTGCCAGTCGAGTCTACAGCGGATGAGGTGGCGGAGGTGAAGCGGAGGGCGAGGTAGTCTCCGTTCAAAGTTGCACCCGACGGAGGGGTGTATTCGATGTTGTGAAGGAGTAGGGCGAGCGTGCTGGTGGGAGCGCCGGAGGGACTCAGTGACTGAGTCAAGACGAGAGAAGCTTCGCATCGCGTTGCACTAACGGGGTAGCTGAAGTCGGGCGGGAGAAGCCTTGGAAATAGGTGCGCGAGGACACGAAGCGGACTCTAATCTCGTACAGATCGCTGCGCAGAGATGCGGTAGGTTTCAGCGACGTGACTCTGGCTCTTACTAGAGTCACTGGCGGCGTCCATGGGAGAGTCGGATCTCGGAATGGCAGGGGCATAGGCGAAGCCATAAGGCTCGATCGGTTGCAGCCCATCACGAGCAGCGAGGGTGTCGGCGCAGAGCTTGCGAGGAAGCATGCCACTCGTCATGGCCATACATCGTCTGAGCGAACTTGAGCGAGTCGACTTTTTCGCCTTCCTTGCGCAGGTCCGACGCATCGCGACCCATGAAGCGTGAAAATCCCTGCACGAGGCTGCTACGAGCGTAACGCTGCTGTTCGTAGAGCTGCAGTCGTTCGTGGATTTCTGTAGAAGTTGTGCCAAATGGAAGAACGGCAGCAATCGAAGCCGCGTCCTCAATCGCTTGCGCAGCGCCCTGGGCTTGGTCTGCGAGAGCGTCAGTCGCTTAGTTCTTTGCTGCTTTGACCTCTGATCACAAAATATTACAACGCAACAGATCACTTACAGGGCAAAAAGGGATGCGCGGCGTCTCCCATGAGCGCGAGTCGTTCATGGACAAAACGTGGCAGTTGATCCATATCCAGGAGAACCCAGGGCTTCAACCCCTCTGGCGACACCAGTTCGATGAATCTCTTGAGCGACGGACACGCATTCTCAAAAGATTGGACAAATTTTGCTTTGACTGTGTTCCCGTCAAATGAAGGATCCTTGGTGGAGAATACAAGGTCTTTACTCTCCACTGACGGGTGAATGCCGGCGACGTTCATGGTCTTGCCACTGTCGCAGGTATAGGCGACCATGCGGCGATCGTCACCGAGCCAGTGCAAGAGGAAGCCATCGCGGCCAGCAAAATGCTGCCGCAGGAGCGGATCGTCGAGAACCCTCTCCATCGGCATCAGCGCGCGAAACATGGTTTTGCCAGAGTCGCGCGGCTTGATGTTTTCTCCGCACAGGAATCCACTTGCGCGTCGCGGACCCCACGCCATCTGCCCCAAGAACCACGTCGCCTGTCGCTGTGGTGCCGTCGTACAGAGTGAGTGTCGCTGTGGCGGTGTCGACGACTTGAACGCGAGCCCCAAGGTGAAGCTGGACGGGCGTGCCGGGGATTTTGGCCGACGTGGGAGATACTGCTCGCTCGCGCAGCGCAGTATGAAGACGAGCACGGTGGATGGTGTGGTAGCGATATTGCCATGTCTGACGATTGGACGCCGCCACGGCAAAGGAAAAGCGTGTCTCGCCCGTGATCAGATCGATCTCTGTGATGCCACCGTACTCCAGACCCCCATGATCGCTGGTGTCAATGCCAAATCGCTCGAGGAGGCCGCCAGCGTTGGGGCCCATATGTACTCGCCGCGCCGATCTCGTGCGACATTTGCGATTGTTCAAAACACATGTACTTCATGGCCCTGTTGGCGCAGCGCCACTGCTGCTGTCAGGCCCCCGATGCCTCCTCCGGCGATGAGGATGCGCAGCGGCTGGGGCGCTGGGTCAGTAGGATTTGGCCCATTGTCAGGTGTGGTGCGCGACGGCATGGCGTATGACGGAGTCACTGTGACGAGTATAGCCCTGCGAGGCAAGACGGCCGCGAGGATAGGATGGAGAGATCATGGCTACGTGCATGCCTGGCGACTACGTTAAATAAATGCGCCTCGCACCACCCATCTAGGATCGGCCTTTGTTGGCACGCGAGATGCGCTGCGACTGCATCACCATGCATCTTTAGCAGCTTCAGCAGCTTGCGGCTCGCGTTTCGTACTCTGCTCAATCCGTGGCCCGAGAAGATGCGAACGCGCGAAGTCATGCGCAATCGCCAAGGGAGTAGAGGTAGGCTTTCAGCCCGGAAGGTGGAGGTCGCTGGACGTACGAGGACTAGCAGGACGGGCTTCCTCATGTGGGTCCTACTCTTGAGTTTGAAATCCCAGTCATGCGGCCATGGGGTTTGATTCAGCCTGGACGTGTCTTGACGGGGCTTTTTCGGAACGTCAGCTGGATTCGGGGTGCCGCTCTCGTAGTGGGCGTTTTCCAGATCGGCATGTCGGATGCCGGGTTGTAGATCGCAGAAGCATAAACATGTTCGTGGTGTAACTCGCGGGGCGCAGCAATGCTCCATGCACGCAGACGGACTTGGGTCAAGCACACGGACGAGCACACAAGCTGAGCTGTGCAGTGTCAGACGCATGCAGTGACTAGTCACCGGCTTCTCACACCTCGGACTGTGTCCAATCCCATCCGTTGTCACTTTGCAAGGGCGAGGGCGAATCGAGCGCAGGCTGCGCAGCAGCAAGAGGTGAGGCGGAATCTCACATCAATCGGAGCCTGGTCGACGTCCCCTCGGGACACCGAGTGTCAGCTTCGGAACTCATGCGGAGAGCCAGAAACACGACACCGACCACTGCTGGTCCAGCTTCGTCGAGTTGATGAATGTAGATCCGCCGATGAGGTGCCGCTGAGGCGGGGTCTGACGGGCGGAGAAACTCCCACGTTACGTGCTGCTCATACGCCTGCGACGATGCCGAATTGCGGTCGGTGGTCTTTGTGCTGGAAGATCGTGAGGTCGATCCTGGGAGAGAGGTGGAGGCGCGCATGCTGTACCGCAGTTTCCGTGTGATCCGTGCCGCAGTCTTGACATTGTCCCTCTTGCAGACCTTGCAACCTGCCGCTTACTGCTACGGTGATTCGTGTTGCCGCTGAAGAGACATGGGGCATGGAGAGCGCTGGCCACCCATTCCCCCCCCTATCCATCCTGACGCGCGCTCTCCCCCGACGACCACCGCCAGGGCTGTGAATATGAGCACGACTGTGCAACGCCAGGCCAACAGCTCGATTGGCGAGTTGACTGGGCGTTCATCCTCGATCGATGCAGCTCCAGGCGACCCCGCGTACGTGTCGATCGGGCAGGGCCATCGAACTGCATATCCACGGCCGTGACTCCAAGAGGAAAACTTTATTGGCGATCACCAACCTTGCGGGGTCAAGCGCCAGAGGTGTAGGCAAGGGCAAAGTCTGCTCTTCACTGGATCTAGGCCCCCGGCTGGCTTTTGGAGGTTCCGGCTGCCGGGATATTCGACCGTCTCCAAACCCCGGCCCTGGTCTTCGTTTACAGTGCAGTACAATATTCAATGGAGCACGGAGCAGACAACGGACAGCCACTCGCGCTTTCGTCGCATGCGCCTTGACCAGCGTCCGCTATTGGTCCGCATTTGGGCCACGATTTGGGTGTGTGAAATAGTGATCAGGGGCCGAGGGGCGTTAATTGCCGGTGGCCTTTGCCATGTGGCTCACCAACACCGGGCTGGCAAACTTTGCATCCGAGATAGCTTCGAGCCACGATGGGTTGCAGAGAGGCGCTGCATGTCGAGTCCGAGTCTCCGAACGCAGATGTTGGCGTCCAGGGATGGCATGGTGGACATCAGAGGGGAACGTGCTAGATTGGTTCCACCTGCGACTCTCTGCCTCCTTGAATGCAGCAGGATTGCAGTATGCACTGGACTCTCTTCACACGCGCACAGATGGACCTCGTAGATGGCCAAGCGCTGCTGAAAGCAAACTCTGACATTCTACACGACTCCCCCTGTCAAATAGGTGTTGCCGCATTGGCTAGAGATGCGGCGATGGCGTCTGCAGACGCGAGTCAAATTGACGAGCTGCACGGTATCTTAAGTTTTGGAGCAGAGATTGATTTTTGCTGCT
>JAQQXO010000291.1:0-5000 GCA_029852735.1 Persea americana
CGTGCTGCTGTGCCGTGCGCGCGTGCTGCTGCGTCTGCAGTGCGCGTGTGCTGCTGTGTCGTTCGCGCGTGCTGCTGCGCCTGCAGTGCGTGCTTGCTGCTGCGTGGGTGCGTGGGTGCTGCTGCTGCGTCGGCCGTGCGCGGTCTGTCCGTGCGTGCGTGCTGCTGTCTCGGTCGACCCCCGGCCCGTTTTGTCGTATCCGGACGTTTATACCCCGGGGGTTGGAAACAATGGTCGGCCTCAACCCCTACCATGTCGTGGCACTGCGCCGTCGGTTCGGCCGGCCGCTACGGTCGCCCAAGGCCCGTTTCATCGATTTCGGACGTTTATACCCAGGAGGTGGGAAACAATGGTCGGCACCAACCCCTACATTGTTGTGGCGTTGCGAAGTCGGTCCGGTCGGTGCACGGTCTGTCCGTGCTGTCTGCTGCCTGTCCCGTGAGCAGTCTGCGCGAGCGTGCTGCTGTGTAGTGTGTGCATGCTGCTGCGACACCAGTGCGTGCGTGCGTGCTACTGCGTCTGCAGTGCGCGCGCGCTGCGGTGTCGTTCGCGCGTGCTGCTGCGACGGCAGTGCGTGCGTGCTGCTGCGTCTGCAGTGCGTGGGTGCTGCTGCTGCGTCGGCCGTGCGCGGTCTGTCCGTGCGTGCGTGCTGCTGTCTCGGTCGACCCCCGGCCCGTTTTGTCGAATCGGGACGTTTATACCCCGGGGGTTGGAAACAATGGTCGGCCTCAACCCCTACCATGTCGTGGCACTGCGCCGTCGGTTCGGCCGGCCGCTACGGTCGCCCAAGGCCCGTTTCATCGATTTCGGACGTTTATACCCAGGAGGTGGGAAACAATGGTCGGCACCAACCCCTACATTGTTGTGGCGTTGCGACGTCGGTCCGGTCGGTGCACGGTCTGTCCGTGCTGTCTGCTGCCTGTCCCGTGAGCAGTCTGCGCGAGCGTGCTGCTGTGTAGTGTGTGCATGCTGCTGCGACACCAGTGCGTCCGTGCGTGCTACTGCGTCTGCAGTGCGCGCGCGCTGCGGTGTCGTTCGCGCGTGCTGCTGCGACGGCAGTGCGTGCGTGCTGCTGCGTCTGCAGTGCGTGGGTGCTGTTGCTGCGTCGGCCGTGCGCGGTCTGTCCGTGCGTGCGTGCTGCTGTCTCGGTCGACCCCCGGCCCGTTTTGTCGAATCGGGACGTTTATACCCCGGGGGTTGGAAACAATGGTCGGCCTCAACCCCTACCATGTCGTGGCACTGCGCCGTCGGTTCGGCCGGCCGCTACGGTCGCCCAAGGCCCGTTTCATCGATTTCGGACGTTTATACCCAGGAGGTGGGAAACAATGGTCGGCACCAACCCCTACATTGTTGTGGCGTTGCGACGTCGGTCCGGTCGGTGCACGGTCTGTCCGTTCTGTCTGCTGCCTGTCCCGTGTGCAGTCTGCGCGAGCGTGCTGCTGTGTAGTGTGTGCACGCTGCTGCGACACCAGTGCGTGCGTGCGTGCTGCTGTGCCGTGCGCGCGTGCTGCTGCGACACCAGTGCGTGCGTGCGTGCTGCTGTGCCGTGCGCGCGTGCTGCTGCGTCTGCAGTGCGCGTGTGCTGCTGTGTCGTTCGCGCGTGCTGCTGCGCCTGCAGTGCGTGCTTGCTGCTGCGTGGGTGCGTGGGTGCTGCTGCTGCGTCGGCCGTGCGCGGTCTGTCCGTGCGTGCGTGCTGCTGTCTCGGTCGACCCCTGGCCCGTTTTGTCGGATCCGGACGTTTATACCCCGGGGGTTGGAAACAATGGTCGGCCTCAACCCCTACCATGTCGTGGCACTGCGCCGTCGGTTCGGCCGGCCGCTACGGTCGCCCGAGGCCCGTTTCATCGATTTCGGACGTTTATACCCAGGAGGTGGGAAACAATGGTCGGCACCAACCCCTACATTGTTGTGGCGTTGCGACGTCGGTCCGGTCGGTGCACGGTCTGTCCGTGCTGTCTGCTGCCTGTCCCGTGTGCAGTCTGCGCGTTCGTGCTGCTGTGTAGTGTGTGCACGCTGCTGCGACACCAGTGCGTGCGTGCGTGCTGCTGTGCCGTGCGCGCGTGCTGCTGCGTCTGCAGCGCGCGTGTGCTGCTGTGTCGTTCGCGCGTGCTGCTGCGCCTGCAGTGCGTGCTTGCTGCTGCGAACGTGCTGCTGCGCCTGCAGTGCGTGCTTGCTGCTGCGTGGGTGCGTGGGTGCTGCTGCTGCGTCGGCCGTGCGCGGTCTGTCCGTGCGTGCGTGCTGCTGTCTCGGTCGACCCCCGGCCCGTTTTGTCGAATCCGGACGTTTATACCCCGGGGGTTGGAAACAATGGTCGGCCTCAACCCCTACCATGTCGTGGCACTGCGCCGTCGGTTCGGCCGGCCGCTACGGTCGCCCGAGGCCCGTTTCATCGATTTCGGACGTTTATACCCAGGAGGTGGGAAACAATGGTCGGCACCAACCCCTACATTGTTGTGGCGTTGCGACGTCGGTCCGGTCGGTGCACGGTCTGTCCGTGCTGTCTGCTGCCTGTCCCGTGTGCAGTCTGCGCGTGCGTGCTGCTTTGTAGTGTGTGCACGCTGCTGCGACACCAGTGCGTGCGTGCGTGCTGCTGTGCCGTGCGCGCGTGCTGCTGCGTCTGCAGTGCGCGTGTGCTGCTGTGTCGTTCGCGCGTGCTGCTGCGCCTGCAGTGCGTGCTTGCTGCTGCGTGGGTGCTGCTGCTGCGTCGGCCGTGCGCGGTCTGTCCGTGCGTGCGTGCTGCTGTCTCGGTCGACCCCCGGCCCGTTTTGTCGTATCCGGACGTTTATACCCCGGGGGTTGGAAACAATGGTCGGCCTCAACCCCTACCATGTCGTGGCACTGCGCCGTCGGTTCGGCCGGCCGCTACGGTCGCCCGAGGCCCGTTTCATCGATTTCGGACGTTTATACCCAGGAGGTGGGAAACAATGGTCGGCACCAACCCCTACATTGTTGTGGCGTTGCGACGTCGGTCCGGTCGGTGCACGGTCTGTCCGTGCTGTCTGCTGCCTGTCCCGTGTGCAGTCTGCGCGTGCGTGCTGCTGTGTAGTGTGTGCACGCTGCTGCGACACCAGTGCGTGCGTGCGTGCTGCTGTGCCGTGCGCGCGTGCTGCTGCGTCTGCAGTGCGCGTGTGCTGCTGTGTCGTTCGCGCGTGCTGCTGCGCCTGCAGTGCGTGCTTGCTGCTGCGTGGGTGCTGCTGCTGCGTCGGCCGTGCGCGGTCTGTCCGTGCGTGCGTGCTGCTGTCTCGGTCGACCCCCGGCCCGTTTTGTCGTATCCGGACGTTTATACCCCGGGGGTTGGAAACAATGGTCGGCCTCAACCCCTACCATGTCGTGGCACTGCGCCGTCGGTTCGGCCGGCCGCTACGGTCGCCCGAGGACCGTTTCATCGATTTCGGACGTTTATACCCAGGAGGTGGGAAACAATGGTCGGCACCAACCCCTACATTGTTGTGGCGTTGCGACGTCGGTCCGGTCGGTGCACGGTCTGTCCGTGCTGTCTGCTGCCTGTCCCGTGTGCAGTTTGCGCGAGCGTGCTGCTGTGTAGTGTGTGCACGCTGCTGCGACACCAGTGCGTGCGTGCGTGCTGCTGTGCCGTGCGCGCGTGCTGCTCCGTCTGCAGTGCGCGTGTGCTGCTGTGTCGTTCGCGCGTGCTGCTGCGCCTGCATTGCGTGCTTGCTGCTGCGTGGGTGCGTGGGTGCTGCTGCTGCGTCGGCCGTGCGCGGTCTGTCCGTGCGTGCGTGCTGCTGTCTCGGTCGACCCCCGGCCCGTTTTGTCGAATCCGGACGTTTATACCCCGGGGGTTGGAAACAATGGTCGGCCTCAACCCCTACCATGTCGTGGCACTGCACCGTCGGTTCGGCCGGCCGCTACGGTCGCCCGAGGCCCGTTTCATCGATTTCGGACGTTTATACCCAGGAGGTGGGAAACAATGGTCGGCACCAACCCCTACATTGTTGTGGCGTTGCGACGTCGGTCCGGTCGGTGCACGGTCTGTCCGTGCTGTCTGCTGCCTGTCCCGTGTGCAGTCTGCGCGTGCGTGCTGCTGTGTAGTGTGTGCACGCTGCTGCGACACCAGTGCGTGCGTGCGTGCTGCTGTGCCGTGCGCGCGTGCTGCTGCGTCTGCAGTGCGCGTGTGCTGCTGTGTCGTTTGCGCGTGCTGCTGCGCCTGCAGTGCGTGCTTGCTGCTGCGTGGGTGCGTGGGTGCTGCTGCTGCGTCGGCCGTGCGCGGTCTGTCCGTGCGTGCGTGCTGCTGTCTCGGTCGACCCCCGGCCCGTTTTGTCGTATCCGGACGTTTATACCCCGGGGGTTGGAAACAATGGTCGGCCTCAACCCCTACCATGTCGTGGCACTGCGCCGTCGGTTCGGCCGGCCGCTACGGTCGCCCGAGGCCCGTTTCATCGATTTCGGACGTTTATACCCAGGAGGTGGGAAACAATGGTCGGCACCAACCCCTACATTGTTGTGGCGTTGCGACGTCGGTCCGGTCGGTGCACGGTCTGTCCGTGCTGTCTGCTGCCTGTCCCGTGTGCAGTCTGCGCGAGCGTGCTGCTGTGTAGTGTGTGCACGCTGCTGCGACACCAGTGCGTGCGTGCGTGCTGCTGTGCCGTGCGTGCGAGCTGCTGCGTCTGCAGTGCGCGCGCGCTGCTGCGTCGGCCAGTGCGCGCGCGCTGCTGTGTCGTTCGCGCGTGCTGCTGCGACGGCAGTGCGCGCGTGCTGCTGCGTCTTCAGTGCGTGGGTGCTGCTGCTGCGTCGGCCGTGCGCGGTCTGTCCGTGGGTGCGTGCTGCTGTCTCGGTCGCCCCCCGGCCCGTTTTGTCGAATTTGGACGTTTATACCCCGGGGGTTGGAAACAATGGTCGGCCCCAACCCCTACCATGTCGTGGCACTGCGCCGTCGGTTCGGCCGGCCGCTACGGTCGCCCAAGGCCCGTTTCATCGATTTCGGACGTTTATACCCAGGAGGTGGGAAACAATGGTCGGCACCAACCCCTACCATGTTGTGG
>JAQQXO010000291.1:15000-22500 GCA_029852735.1 Persea americana
GCAAGCTGCTGCGTCGGCCGTGCGTGCGTGCTGCTGCGTCGTGCGTGCGTGCAGCTGCGTCTGCCGTGCGTGCGTGCAGCAGCGTCTGCCGTTCGTGCTTGCTGCTGTGTCGGTCGTGCGTGCTGCTGCGTCGTGCGTGCTCGCTGCTGTGCCGTGCGTGCGTTCTGCTGCGTCGGCGGAGCGCTCGTGCTGCTGTGTCGTGCGTGCGTGCTGCTGGGTCGGTCGTGCCTGCTGCTGCGTCGTGCCTGCGTGCTGCTGGGTCGGTCGTGCCTGCTGCTGCTGTGCCGTGCGTGCGTGCTGCTGCGTCGGCCGAGCGCCTGTGCTGCTGTGTCGTGCGTGCGTGCTGCAGCGTTTCCAGTGCGTGCGTGCTGCAGCGTCGGCCGAGCGTGCTCCTGCCTCAGCCGTTCGTGCTGCAGGGTCGGCTGAGCGTCCGTGCGTGCGTGCAGCAGCGTCGGCTGAGCGTTCGTGCTCGCTGCTGCGTCTGCCGTGCGTTCGTGCTGCTGCGTCTTCCGTGCGTGTGTGCTGCCTGCCGCGTCGGCCGTGCATGCGAGCGTGCTGCTGCGTCGGCCGTGCATGCTTGCTGCTGCCTCGGTCGCCCACGGCCCGTTTCATCGATTTCGGACGTTTATACCCAGGAGGTGGGAAACAATGGTCGGCACCAACCCCTACCATGTTGTGGCGGCGACCCGTCGGTCCGGTCGGCCGCCTCGGTCGCCCGCGGTCCGTTTCATCGATTTCGGACGTTTATACCCAGGAGGTGGGAAACAATGGTCGGCACCAACTCCCACCATGTTGTGGCGCCGCGCCGTCGGTCCGTCCGGCCGCCACGGTCGCCCAAGGCCCATTTCATCGTTTTCGGACGTTTATACCCAGGAGGTGGGAAACAATGGTCGGCACCAGTCCCTACCATGTTGTGGCGGTGCCCCGTCGGTCCGGTCGGCCGCCTCGGTCGCCCGCGGTCAGTTTCATCGATTTCGGACGTTTATACCCAGGAGGTGGGAAACAATGGTCGGGACCAACCCCAACCTTGTTGTGGCGTTGCGACGTCCGCTCGGTTGGTGCACGGTCTGATCGCGCTCGGTGCTGCCTATTCCGTTGCGCGCTGCTGCGACGTTCGTGCGTGCGTGCTGCTGCGTCTGCCGTGAGTGCAGCTGCGTCTGCCGTGCGTGCGTGCAGCAGCGTCTGCCGTTTGTGCTTGCTGCTGTGTCGGTCGTGCGTGATGCTGCGTCGTGCGTGCTCGCTGCTGTGCCGTGCGTGCGTGCTGCTGCGTCGGCGGAGCGCTCGTGCTGCTGTGTCGTGCGTGCGTGCTGCTGGGTCGGTCGTGCCTGCGTGCTGCTGGGTCGGTCGTGCGTGCTGCTGCGTCGTGCGTGCGTGCTGCTGTGCCGTGCGTGCGTGCTGCTGCGTCGGCCGAGCGCCTGTGCTGCTGTGTCGTGCGTGCGTGCTGCAGCGTTTCCAGTGCGTGCGTGCTGCAGCGTCGGCCGAGCGTGCTCCTGCCTCAGCCGTTCGTGCTGCAGGGTCGGCTGAGCGTCCGTGCGCGCTGCTGCGTCTGCCGTGCGTGCGTGCAGCAGCGTCGGCTGAGCGTTCGTGCCCGCTGCTGCGTCTGCCGTGCGTTCGTGCTGCTGCGTCGGCCTTGCGATGCTGCATGCCGCTGCGTCTTCCGTGCGTGTGTGCTGCCTGCCGCGTCGGCCCTGCATGCTAGCGTGCTGCTGCGTCGGCCGTGCATGCTTGCTGCTGCCTCGGTCGCCCACGGCCCGTTTCATCGATTTCGGACGTTTATACCCAGGAGGTGGGAAACAATGGTCGGCACCAACCCCTACCATGTTGTGGCGGCGCCCCGTCGGTCCGGTCGGCCGCCTCGGTCGCCCGCGTTCCGTTTCATCGATTTCGGACGTTTATACCCAGGAGGTGGGAAACAATGGTCGGCACCAACTCCCACCATGTTGTGGCGCCGCGCCGTCGGTCCGTCCGGCCGCCACGGTCGCCCAAGGCCCGTTTCATCGTTTTCGGACGTTTATACCCAGGAGGTGGGAAACAATGGTCGGCACCAATCCCTACCATGTTGTGGCGGTGCCCCGTCGGTCCGGTCGGCCGCCTCGGTCCCCCGCGGTCCGTTTCATCGATTTCGGACGTTTATACCCAGGAGGTGGGAAACAATGGTCGGGACCAACCCCAACCTTGTTGTGGCGTTGCGACGTCCGCTCGGTTGGTGCACGGTCTGATCGCGCTCGGTGCTGCCTATTCCGTTGCGCGCTGCTGCGACGTTCGTGCGTGCGTGCTGCTGCGTCTGCCGTGCGTGCAGCTGCGTCTGCCGTGCGTGCGTGCAGCAGCGTCTGCCGTTCGTGCTTGCTGCTGTGTCGGTCGTGCATGATGCTGCGTCGTGCGTGCTCGCTGCTGTGCCGTGCGTGCGTGCTGCTGCGTCGGCGGAGCGCTCGTGCTGCTGTGTCGTGCGTGCGTGCTGCTGGGTCGGTCGTGCCTGCTGCTGCGTCGTGCCTGCGTGCTGCTGGGTCGGTCGTGCGTGCTGCTGCGTCGTGCGTGCGTGCTGCTGTGCCGTGCGTGCGTGCTGCTGCGTCGGCCGAGCGCCTGTGCTGCTGTGTCGTGCGTGCGTGCTGCAGCGTCGGCCGAGCGTGCTCCTGCCTCAGCCGTTCGTGCTGCAGGGTCGGCTGAGAGTCCGTGCGCGCTGCTGCGTCTGCCGTGCGTGCGTGCAGCAGCGTCGGCTGAGCGTTCGTGCCCGCTGCTGCGTCTGCCGTGCGTTCGTGCTGCTGCGTCGGCCTTGCGATGCTGCATGCCGCTGCGTCTTCCGTGCGTGTGTGCTGCCTGCCGCGTCGGCCCTGCATGCTAGCGTGCTGCTGCGTCGGCCGTGCATGCTTGCTGCTGCCTCGGTTGCCCACGGCCCGTTTCATCGATTTCGGACGTTTATACCCAGGAGGTGGGAAACAATGGTCGGCACCAACCCCTACCATGTTGTGGCGGCGCCCCGTCGGTCCGGTCGGCCGCCTCGGTCGCCCGCGTTCCGTTTCATCGATTTCGGACGTTTATACCCAGGAGGTGGGAAACAATGGTCGGCACCAACTCCCACCATGTTGTGGCGCCGCGCCGTCGGTCCGTCCGGCCGCCACGGTCGCCCAAGGCCCGTTTCATCGTTTTCGGACGTTTATACCCAGGAGGTGGGAAACAATGGTTGGCACCAATCCCTACCATGTTGTGGCGGTGCCCCGTCGGTCCGGTCGGCCGCCTCGGTCGCCCGCGGTCCGTTTCATCGATTTCGGACGTTTATACCCAGGAGGTGGGAAACAATGGTCGGGACCAACCCCAACCTTGTTGTGGCGTTGCGACGTCCGCTCGGTTGGTGCACGGTCTGATCGCGCTCGGTGCTGCCTATTCCGTTGCGCGCTGCTGCGACGTTCGTGCGTGCGTGCTGCTGCGTCTGCCGTGCGTGCAGCTGCGTCTGCCGTGCGTGCGTGCAGCAGCGTCTGCCCTTCGTGCTTGCTGCTGTGTCGGTCGTGCGTGATGCTGCGTCGTGCGTTCTCGCTGCTGTGCCGTGCGTGCGTGCTGCTGCGTCGGCGGAGCGCTCGTGCTGCTGTGTCGTGCGTGCGTGCTGCTGGGTCGGTCGGGCCTGCTGCTGCGTCGTGCCTGCGTGCTGCTGGGTCGGTCGTGCCTGCTGCTGCGTCGTGCGTGCGTGCTGCTGTGCCGTGCGTGCGTGCTGCTGCGTCGGCCGAGCGCCTGTGCTGCTGTGTCGTGCGTGCGTGCTGCAGCGTTTCCAGTGCGTGCGTGCCGCAGCGTCGGCCGAGCGTGCTCCTGCCTCAGCCGTTCGTGCTGCAGGGTCGGCTGAGCGTCCGTGCGCGCTGCTGCGTCTGCCGTGCGTGCGTGCAGCAGCGTCGGCTGAGCGTTCGTGCTCGCTGCTGCGTCTGCCGTGCGTTCGTGCTGCTGCGTCGGCCTTGCGATGCTGCATGCCGCTGCGTCTTCCGTGCGTGTGTGCTGCCTGCCGCGTCGGCCCTGCATGCGAGCGTGCTGCTGCGTCGGCCGTGCATGCTTGCTGCTGCCTCGGTCGCCCACGGCCCGTTTCATCGATTTCGGACGTTTATACCCAGGAGGTGGGAAACAATGGTCGGCACCAACCCCTACACTGTTGTGGAGTTGCGACGTCGGTCCCGTCGGTGCACGGTCTGTCCGTGCTGTCCGCTGCCTGTCCCGTGTGCAGTCTGCGCGTGCGGGCTGCTGTGCAGTGTGTGCACGCTGCTGCGACACCAGTGCGTGCGTGCGTGCTGCTGTGCCGTGCGCGCGTGCTGCTGCGTCTGCAGTGCGCGTGTGCTGCTGTGTCGTTCGCGCGTGCTGCTGCGCCTGCAGTGCGTGCTTGCTGCTGCGTGGGTGCGTGGGTGCTGCTGCTGCGTCGGCCGTGCGCGGTCTGTCCGTGCGTGCGTGCTGCTGTCTCGGTCGACCCCCGGCCCGTTTTGTCGTATCCGGACGTTTATACCCCGGGGGTTGGAAACAATGGTCGGCCTCAACCCCTACCATGTCGTGGCACTGCGCCGTCGGTTCGGCCGGCCGCTACGGTCGCCCAAGGCCCGTTTCATCGATTTCGGACGTTTATACCCAGGAGGTGGGAAACAATGGTCGGCACCAACCCCTACATTGTTGTGGCGTTGCGAAGTCGGTCCGGTCGGTGCACGGTCTGTCCGTGCTGTCTGCTGCCTGTCCCGTGAGCAGTCTGCGCGAGCGTGCTGCTGTGTAGTGTGTGCATGCTGCTGCGACACCAGTGCGTGCGTGCGTGCTACTGCGTCTGCAGTGCGCGCGCGCTGCGGTGTCGTTCGCGCGTGCTGCTGCGACGGCAGTGCGTGCGTGCTGCTGCGTCTGCAGTGCGTGGGTGCTGCTGCTGCGTCGGCCGTGCGCGGTCTGTCCGTGCGTGCGTGCTGCTGTCTCGGTCGACCCCCGGCCCGTTTTGTCGAATCGGGACGTTTATACCCCGGGGGTTGGAAACAATGGTCGGCCTCAACCCCTACCATGTCGTGGCACTGCGCCGTCGGTTCGGCCGGCCGCTACGGTCGCCCAAGGCCCGTTTCATCGATTTCGGACGTTTATACCCAGGAGGTGGGAAACAATGGTCGGCACCAACCCCTACATTGTTGTGGCGTTGCGACGTCGGTCCGGTCGGTGCACGGTCTGTCCGTGCTGTCTGCTGCCTGTCCCGTGAGCAGTCTGCGCGAGCGTGCTGCTGTGTAGTGTGTGCATGCTGCTGCGACACCAGTGCGTCCGTGCGTGCTACTGCGTCTGCAGTGCGCGCGCGCTGCGGTGCCGTTCGCGCGTGCTGCTGCGACGGCAGTGCGTGCGTGCTGCTGCGTCTGCAGTGCGTGGGTGCTGTTGCTGCGTCGGCCGTGCGCGGTCTGTCCGTGCGTGCGTGCTGCTGTCTCGGTCGACCCCCGGCCCGTTTTGTCGAATCGGGACGTTTATACCCCGGGGGTTGGAAACAATGGTCGGCCTCAACCCCTACCATGTCGTGGCACTGCGCCGTCGGTTCGGCCGGCCGCTACGGTCGCCCAAGGCCCGTTTCATCGATTTCGGACGTTTATACCCAGGAGGTGGGAAACAATGGTCGGCACCAACCCCTACATTGTTGTGGCGTTGCGACGTCGGTCCGGTCGGTGCACGGTCTGTCCGTTCTGTCTGCTGCCTGTCCCGTGTGCAGTCTGCGCGAGCGTGCTGCTGTGTAGTGTGTGCACGCTGCTGCGACACCAGTGCGTGCGTGCGTGCTGCTGTGCCGTGCGCGCGTGCTGCTGCGACACCAGTGCGTGCGTGCGTGCTGCTGTGCCGTGCGCGCGTGCTGCTGCGTCTGCAGTGCGCGTGTGCTGCTGTGTCGTTCGCGCGTGCTGCTGCGCCTGCAGTGCGTGCTTGCTGCTGCGTGGGTGCGTGGGTGCTGCTGCTGCGTCGGCCGTGCGCGGTCTGTCCGTGCGTGCGTGCTGCTGTCTCGGTCGACCCCTGGCCCGTTTTGTCGGATCCGGACGTTTATACCCCGGGGGTTGGAAACAATGGTCGGCCTCAACCCCTACCATGTCGTGGCACTGCGCCGTCGGTTCGGCCGGCCGCTACGGTCGCCCGAGGCCCGTTTCATCGATTTCGGACGTTTATACCCAGGAGGTGGGAAACAATGGTCGGCACCAACCCCTACATTGTTGTGGCGTTGCGACGTCGGTCCGGTCGGTGCACGGTCTGTCCGTGCTGTCTGCTGCCTGTCCCGTGTGCAGTCTGCGCGTTCGTGCTGCTGTGTAGTGTGTGCACGCTGCTGCGACACCAGTGCGTGCGTGCGTGCTGCTGTGCCGTGCGCGCGTGCTGCTGCGTCTGCAGCGCGCGTGTGCTGCTGTGTCGTTCGCGCGTGCTGCTGCGCCTGCAGTGCGTGCTTGCTGCTGCGAACGTGCTGCTGCGCCTGCAGTGCGTGCTTGCTGCTGCGTGGGTGCGTGGGTGCTGCTGCTGCGTCGGCCGTGCGCGGTCTGTCCGTGCGTGCGTGCTGCTGTCTCGGTCGACCCCCGGCCCGTTTTGTCGAATCCGGACGTTTATACCCCGGGGGTTGGAAACAATGGTCGGCCTCAACCCCTACCATGTCGTGGCACTGCGCCGTCGGTTCGGCCGGCCGCTACGGTCGCCCGAGGCCCGTTTCATCGATTTCGGACGTTTATACCCAGGAGGTGGGAAACAATGGTCGGCACCAACCCCTACATTGTTGTGGCGTTGCGACGTCGGTCCGGTCGGTGCACGGTCTGTCCGTGCTGTCTGCTGCCTGTCCCGTGTGCAGTCTGCGCGTGCGTGCTGCTTTGTAGTGTGTGCACGCTGCTGCGACACCAGTGCGTGCGTGCGTGCTGCTGTGCCGTGCGCGCGTGCTGCTGCGTCTGCAGTGCGCGTGTGCTGCTGTGTCGTTCGCGCGTGCTGCTGCGCCTGCAGTGCGTGCTTGCTGCTGCGTGGGTGCTGCTGCTGCGTCGGCCGTGCGCGGTCTGTCCGTGCGTGCGTGCTGCTGTCTCGGTCGACCCCCGGCCCGTTTTGTCGTATCCGGACGTTTATACCCCGGGGGTTGGAAACAATGGTCGGCCTCAACCCCTACCATGTCGTGGCACTGCGCCGTCGGTTCGGCCGGCCGCTACGGTCGCCCGAGGCCCGTTTCATCGATTTCGGACGTTTATACCCAGGAGGTGGGAAACAATGGTCGGCACCAACCCCTACATTGTTGTGGCGTTGCGACGTCGGTCCGGTCGGTGCACGGTCTGTCCGTGCTGTCTGCTGCCTGTCCCGTGTGCAGTCTGCGCGTGCGTGCTGCTGTGTAGTGTGTGCACGCTGCTGCGACACCAGTGCGTGCGTGCGTGCTGCTGTGCCGTGCGCGCGTGCTGCTGCGTCTGCAGTGCGCGTGTGCTGCTGTGTCGTTCGCGCGTGCTGCTGCGCCTGCAGTGCGTGCTTGCTGCTGCGTGGGTGCTGCTGCTGCGTCGGCCGTGCGCGGTCTGTCCGTGCGTGCGTGCTGCTGTC
>JAQQXO010000291.1:32500-38516 GCA_029852735.1 Persea americana
CAAAGTGCTAAGTGCTAAGTGCGGTGCGGTCGGTCGGCGCGCGTCAAGATATGGTCTATGATAATATAGGACATGGTGCCGACCATTGTTTCCCACCTCCCGGGTATAAACGTCCGAAATCGATGAAACGGACCGACGGTGTAGGACCGGTCGGTAGGCGGACAAACGGTCGACGGACGGTGTGCGGTAAGGACGTGCGTGCGTCGTGCTGCTGCCTCTGCCCTGTGCAGTCAGCGCCCGCTGCTGCTGCGTCTGTTCGTGCGTGCGTGCGTGCAGCCGCCTCCGCCGTGTGCGGTCAGGCCGTGCGTGCTGCCGCTGCGCCCGTTCGTGCGTGCAGCTGCGTCGGCCGTGTGCAGTCCACCCCGTGCTGCTGCAGCGTCTGTTCGTGCGTGCAGCTGCGTCGGCCGTGCGCGCGTGCTGCTGCAGCGTCTGTTCGTGCGTGCAGCCGCGTCGTCCGTGCGCGCGCTGCTGCCTCTGCCGTGTGCAGTCAGCCCGTGCTGCTGCGTCGGCCGTGCGTGCCGCCTCTGCCGTGTGCAGTCAGGCCGTGCGTGCCGCTGCTGCGTCTGTTCGTGCGTGCAGCTGCGTCGGCCGTGCGTGCGTGCAGCTGCGTCCGTTCGTGCGTGCAGGCTGCCGCTGCATCTGTTCGTGCGTGCACCTGCGTCGGCCGTTCGTGCGTGCCGCTGCGTCCGTTCGTGCGTGCGTGCTGCTGCTGCTTGCGTGCGTGCTGCCTCTGCCGTGTGCAGTAAGCACGTGCCGCTGCCACGCCTGTTCGTGCGTGCTGCTGCTGCGTCTGTTCGTGCGTGCGTTCTGCTGCGTCGTCCGCGCGGCCGGGCGGCTGCGTCGGACGTGCGTGCTGCTGCTGCGTCTGTTCGTGCGTGCGTGGCGCTGCGTCGGCCGTGCGTGCGTGCTGCCGCCTCTGCCCTGTGCAGTCAGCACGTGCTGCCGTGTCGGACGTGCGAGCTGCTGCTGCGTCCCCGCGTGCGTGCTGCTGCGTCGGCCGTGGGATCCCGCGCTGCAGCGTCGACGGTGCGTTCGTGCTTGCCGCTGCGACGGTCGCGCGTGCAGGAGCGTCGGCCTTGTGCAGTCTGCCCTTGCGTGCGATGGTGAGGCTGCCTCTGCCGTGCGCAGTCGGCCCCCGCGTGGCTCAAGCTGCTGCCACGTGCCTGCGGCGTCGCCAGTGCGTGCTGCTGCGTCGGCCGTTCGTTCGTGCGTGCTGCCGCGTCGGCGTGCTCGGTCTGTCCGTGCGTGCGTGCTGCTGCGCCGGCCGTGCGTTCGTGCGTGCTGCCGCGTCGGCGTGCTCGGTCTGTCCGTGCGTGCGTGCTGCTGCGTCGGCCGTGCGCGGTCCGTCCGCGCGTGCGTGCGGCGGCCTAGGTCGCCCGCGGCCCGTTTCATCGATTTCGGACGTTTATACCCAGGAGGTGGGAAACAATGGTCGGCACCAACTCCCACCATGTTGTGGCGCCGCGCCGTCTGTCCGTCCGGCCGCCACGGTCGCCCAAGGCCCGTTTCATCGTTTTCGGACGTTTATACCCAGGAGGTGGGAAACAATGGTCGGCACCAATCCCTACCATGTTGTGGCGGTGCCCCGTCGGTCCGGTCGGCCGCCTCGGTCGCCCGCGGTCCGTTTCATCGATTTCGGACGTTTATACCCAGGCGGTGGGAAACAATGGTCGGGACCAACCCCAACCTTGTTGTGGCGTTGCGACGTCCGCTCGGTTGGTGCACGGTCTGATCGCGCTCGGTGCTGCCTATTCCGTTGCAAGCTGCTGCGTCGGCCGTGCGTGCGTGCTGCTGCGTCGTGCGTGCGTGCAGCTGCGTCTGCCGTGCGTGCGTGCAGCAGCGTCTGCCGTTCGTGCTTGCTGCTGTGTCGGTCGTGCGTGCTGCTGCGTCGTGCGTGCTCGCTGCTGTGCCGTGCGTGCGTTCTGCTGCGTCGGCGGAGCGCTCGTGCTGCTGTGTCGTGCGTGCGTGCTGCTGGGTCGGTCGTGCCTGCTGCTGCGTCGTGCCTGCGTGCTGCTGGGTCGGTCGTGCCTGCTGCTGCTGTGCCGTGCGTGCGTGCTGCTGCGTCGGCCGAGCGCCTGTGCTGCTGTGTCGTGCGTGCGTGCTGCAGCGTTTCCAGTGCGTGCGTGCTGCAGCGTCGGCCGAGCGTGCTCCTGCCTCAGCCGTTCGTGCTGCAGGGTCGGCTGAGCGTCCGTGCGTGCGTGCAGCAGCGTCGGCTGAGCGTTCGTGCTCGCTGCTGCGTCTGCCGTGCGTTCGTGCTGCTGCGTCTTCCGTGCGTGTGTGCTGCCTGCCGCGTCGGCCGTGCATGCGAGCGTGCTGCTGCGTCGGCCGTGCATGCTTGCTGCTGCCTCGGTCGCCCACGGCCCGTTTCATCGATTTCGGACGTTTATACCCAGGAGGTGGGAAACAATGGTCGGCACCAACCCCTACCATGTTGTGGCGGCGACCCGTCGGTCCGGTCGGCCGCCTCGGTCGCCCGCGGTCCGTTTCATCGATTTCGGACGTTTATACCCAGGAGGTGGGAAACAATGGTCGGCACCAACTCCCACCATGTTGTGGCGCCGCGCCGTCGGTCCGTCCGGCCGCCACGGTCGCCCAAGGCCCATTTCATCGTTTTCGGACGTTTATACCCAGGAGGTGGGAAACAATGGTCGGCACCAGTCCCTACCATGTTGTGGCGGTGCCCCGTCGGTCCGGTCGGCCGCCTCGGTCGCCCGCGGTCAGTTTCATCGATTTCGGACGTTTATACCCAGGAGGTGGGAAACAATGGTCGGGACCAACCCCAACCTTGTTGTGGCGTTGCGACGTCCGCTCGGTTGGTGCACGGTCTGATCGCGCTCGGTGCTGCCTATTCCGTTGCGCGCTGCTGCGACGTTCGTGCGTGCGTGCTGCTGCGTCTGCCGTGAGTGCAGCTGCGTCTGCCGTGCGTGCGTGCAGCAGCGTCTGCCGTTTGTGCTTGCTGCTGTGTCGGTCGTGCGTGATGCTGCGTCGTGCGTGCTCGCTGCTGTGCCGTGCGTGCGTGCTGCTGCGTCGGCGGAGCGCTCGTGCTGCTGTGTCGTGCGTGCGTGCTGCTGGGTCGGTCGTGCCTGCGTGCTGCTGGGTCGGTCGTGCGTGCTGCTGCGTCGTGCGTGCGTGCTGCTGTGCCGTGCGTGCGTGCTGCTGCGTCGGCCGAGCGCCTGTGCTGCTGTGTCGTGCGTGCGTGCTGCAGCGTTTCCAGTGCGTGCGTGCTGCAGCGTCGGCCGAGCGTGCTCCTGCCTCAGCCGTTCGTGCTGCAGGGTCGGCTGAGCGTCCGTGCGCGCTGCTGCGTCTGCCGTGCGTGCGTGCAGCAGCGTCGGCTGAGCGTTCGTGCCCGCTGCTGCGTCTGCCGTGCGTTCGTGCTGCTGCGTCGGCCTTGCGATGCTGCATGCCGCTGCGTCTTCCGTGCGTGTGTGCTGCCTGCCGCGTCGGCCCTGCATGCTAGCGTGCTGCTGCGTCGGCCGTGCATGCTTGCTGCTGCCTCGGTCGCCCACGGCCCGTTTCATCGATTTCGGACGTTTATACCCAGGAGGTGGGAAACAATGGTCGGCACCAACCCCTACCATGTTGTGGCGGCGCCCCGTCGGTCCGGTCGGCCGCCTCGGTCGCCCGCGTTCCGTTTCATCGATTTCGGACGTTTATACCCAGGAGGTGGGAAACAATGGTCGGCACCAACTCCCACCATGTTGTGGCGCCGCGCCGTCGGTCCGTCCGGCCGCCACGGTCGCCCAAGGCCCGTTTCATCGTTTTCGGACGTTTATACCCAGGAGGTGGGAAACAATGGTCGGCACCAATCCCTACCATGTTGTGGCGGTGCCCCGTCGGTCCGGTCGGCCGCCTCGGTCCCCCGCGGTCCGTTTCATCGATTTCGGACGTTTATACCCAGGAGGTGGGAAACAATGGTCGGGACCAACCCCAACCTTGTTGTGGCGTTGCGACGTCCGCTCGGTTGGTGCACGGTCTGATCGCGCTCGGTGCTGCCTATTCCGTTGCGCGCTGCTGCGACGTTCGTGCGTGCGTGCTGCTGCGTCTGCCGTGCGTGCAGCTGCGTCTGCCGTGCGTGCGTGCAGCAGCGTCTGCCGTTCGTGCTTGCTGCTGTGTCGGTCGTGCATGATGCTGCGTCGTGCGTGCTCGCTGCTGTGCCGTGCGTGCGTGCGGCTGCGTCGGCGGAGCGCTCGTGCTGCTGTGTCGTGCGTGCGTGCTGCTGGGTCGGTCGTGCCTGCTGCTGCGTCGTGCCTGCGTGCTGCTGGGTCGGTCGTGCGTGCTGCTGCGTCGTGCGTGCGTGCTGCTGTGCCGTGCGTGCGTGCTGCTGCGTCGGCCGAGCGCCTGTGCTGCTGTGTCGTGCGTGCGTGCTGCAGCGTCGGCCGAGCGTGCTCCTGCCTCAGCCGTTCGTGCTGCAGGGTCGGCTGAGAGTCCGTGCGCGCTGCTGCGTCTGCCGTGCGTGCGTGCAGCAGCGTCGGCTGAGCGTTCGTGCCCGCTGCTGCGTCTGCCGTGCGTTCGTGCTGCTGCGTCGGCCTTGCGATGCTGCATGCCGCTGCGTCTTCCGTGCGTGTGTGCTGCCTGCCGCGTCGGCCCTGCATGCTAGCGTGCTGCTGCGTCGGCCGTGCATGCTTGCTGCTGCCTCGGTTGCCCACGGCCCGTTTCATCGATTTCGGACGTTTATACCCAGGAGGTGGGAAACAATGGTCGGCACCAACCCCTACCATGTTGTGGCGGCGCCCCGTCGGTCCGGTCGGCCGCCTCGGTCGCCCGCGTTCCGTTTCATCGATTTCGGACGTTTATACCCAGGAGGTGGGAAACAATGGTCGGCACCAACTCCCACCATGTTGTGGCGCCGCGCCGTCGGTCCGTCCGGCCGCCACGGTCGCCCAAGGCCCGTTTCATCGTTTTCGGACGTTTATACCCAGGAGGTGGGAAACAATGGTTGGCACCAATCCCTACCATGTTGTGGCGGTGCCCCGTCGGTCCGGTCGGCCGCCTCGGTCGCCCGCGGTCCGTTTCATCGATTTCGGACGTTTATACCCAGGAGGTGGGAAACAATGGTCGGGACCAACCCCAACCTTGTTGTGGCGTTGCGACGTCCGCTCGGTTGGTGCACGGTCTGATCGCGCTCGGTGCTGCCTATTCCGTTGCGCGCTGCTGCGACGTTCGTGCGTGCGTGCTGCTGCGTCTGCCGTGCGTGCAGCTGCGTCTGCCGTGCGTGCGTGCAGCAGCGTCTGCCCTTCGTGCTTTCTGCTGTGTCGGTCGTGCGTGATGCTGCGTCGTGCGTTCTCGCTGCTGTGCCGTGCGTGCGTGCTGCTGCGTCGGCGGAGCGCTCGTGCTGCTGTGTCGTGCGTGCGTGCTGCTGGGTCGGTCGGGCCTGCTGCTGCGTCGTGCCTGCGTGCTGCTGGGTCGGTCGTGCCTGCTGCTGCGTCGTGCGTGCGTGCTGCTGTGCCGTGCGTGCGTGCTGCTGCGTCGGCCGAGCGCCTGTGCTGCTGTGTCGTGCGTGCGTGCTGCAGCGTTTCCAGTGCGTGCGTGCCGCAGCGTCGGCCGAGCGTGCTCCTGCCTCAGCCGTTCGTGCTGCAGGGTCGGCTGAGCGTCCGTGCGCGCTGCTGCGTCTGCCGTGCGTGCGTGCAGCAGCGTCGGCTGAGCGTTCGTGCTCGCTGCTGCGTCTGCCGTGCGTTCGTGCTGCTGCGTCGGCCTTGCGATGCTGCATGCCGCTGCGTCTTCCGTGCGTGTGTGCTGCCTGCCGCGTCGGCCCTGCATGCGAGCGTGCTGCTGCGTCGGCCGTGCATGCTTGCTGCTGCCTCGGTCGCCCACGGCCCGTTTCATCGATTTCGGACGTTTATACCCAGGAGGTGGGAAACAATGGTCGGCACCAACCCCTACACTGTTGTGGAGTTGCGACGTCGGTCCCGTCGGTGCACGGTCTGTCCGTGCTGTCCGCTGCCTGTCCCGTGTGCAGTCTGCGCGTGCGGGCTGCTGTGCAGTGTGTGCACGCTGCTGCGACACCAGTGCGTGCGTG
>JAQQXO010000292.1:12500-32500 GCA_029852735.1 Persea americana
GATTTCTTGAGTTATCAAATAATACATAGTACGATACGGTCAGAACAAGGTATATAGTAAGAAAAGAATAGATACCCCGGAGCCAGAAAGGACAATCAACGGATCCTATTTCCATCCAATTTATTTATGTTCGTTATAGTTACAAGAGATGGTTAAAAATCCTTTATTTTTACAACCCGATCACTCTTTTGACTTTGGAATAATGAATTTTGATCAGTATACCGTTTCTTCTACACATTCGTCTCCACTACATAATAGAGAACATAATAGAGAATAGTTAGGATTCATGAAAAAAAAGGAATTGATGATCCACTCACAAGAGAACCCTTTCCCACATCAGGCACTAATATATTTTTAACGTCTAATTAGATCGGGTAATCATTCGAATTAAGAACAAACAGAAGCTCGTTGCTTTTGGTTTCCCTATAATTGGAGCTATAGGGCTCTATCCATTTATTCACTCGACCCAACTTGAATTGATTTGACCCCTTTCCAAGAAAAGAATCAAAACAAGATTTTGTATCGATCCGTTAAGGATGAAGTATTCTAAGAGTTCTCCATTGATACGACATGCTGTTTTTTCCTTTCATTCCCTTTCAGGATCAGTCGTGGTCTTACAAACTCTACCAATGGTATGGACGAATCCGTTGCTTCATCAAAATGTGTAAAAGACCATAGCCGCACTTAAAAGCCGAGTACTCTACCGTTGAGTTAGCAACCCATATAAATAGGGTGTGTAGATACGATCGGAATAAAAAATAAATAAAGAGATTCGATTGCCCGACCTCGTCAAAACATTGAACTAGCAACAGATCAAAAAGAAAGATTTGATGATCAATTGTGAACATAAAAATGAACAGAGATCAGATGAAAATACAACAGATTCTGGGATAAATTATAGAGAAAATCTAAATAGATGTAAAAATTTATAGACTACCCATACTCTATTTTTTTTTTTTCATTATATTAACTAAGATACTTCTTGTGTCACAACGAAATTGACGAACCCATCATTTGAGTGAAATAAAGAAACAAACTTATGAAATGTGGATAAATAGATCTATTTATCCACGATCGAATTATATTTGTTCGATACACCATTGTCAATATGAATTGAATGTTGAGAAAACCAATTCAATAAATAAAACAAGGACTTGTGTTGGAGTGACACTACAACATAGATAAGGGATGAAGTATGAGTGGGGAAATAAATAAGGAATTCCGGTAGGAAAAAAATGTCGGGTTTATTCAATATTTATTCAATAGAGGTACAATAAGCAAGATTGACCTTTTGTTTGTTGGTGGAGTCCCAACGAAAACCATCTGATTGATGGTAATCCCATAATTTCCCAGTTATTTCATCTATTCACTCAATCTTTTTTCTATCTGTCTCATATCAAGAGAAGATCTTTTTTTTTTATAGTTCTATGATACGGGGTCATGTGAGAGCAACAATGAATAGAGAATAGAGAAAAAAAATAAGGAATGGTGGAGAAACAATTAGACAAAGCTAGATACTGGGCACCCCCCCCCTTTTTTTTTATTTCATTAATTTCATTTGATTAATTCGAAATTCCTTAAATACCTCCGCCTTCTTTGAAATATCATGAACAGTTCCTGTAGGTTGAGCGCCTTTTTCAAGGAAATATAGAATAGCGGAAACATTTGAATAAGTTTGGTTCTTTATCGGATCGTAAAAACCCACTTTACGAAGATCTCTTCCCTCTCTTCGGGATCGAACATCAATTGCAACGATTCGATAGATGACTCATTGGGATAGACATAAATGAACAACCCCCCCTAGAAACGTATAAGAGGTTTTCTCCTCGTACGGCTCGAAAAAGAATGATTCGAATTTATGTATTGTAGTGGCAAATAGATCCACAAAATCATCAATTAGACTATGATTTGAGTCATTTTTTTTTGTTCTTCCTTCCTGAAAAAAAAAAAAAAAAAAAGAAATCTCATTCGTACTCATAACTCAAGTTGGGTCATTCTCAAAGAGCTCGAAGGGAAATCCTTAGACATTTATTGAGCCGTCTCTAACCTCTTTTGTTTGTCTCGCCTAGAATCGATTTTATTTCTTCCCCATTCTGATCTAGTTGTTGAGACAATTGAAAACGGTGTTTCCTTGTTCCGGTATCCTTTATTTTATCTTTGCTTTGAATCCTTGGGTTTAGACATTACTTCGGTGATCCTTAATTGTTTCAAAAGGGTAGCAACATACCTTTTGTTATTTCGTTCTATGGAAACGATTGATTCCCCTGTGATACACTTTTGATCGGAATTGGTAAAACTATTTCGACAAATTCATTTTACTTTTTTTTTTTTACTTGTTCGAACTTGATCCTTTCAATTTCTATACCGAAGATATACTTACGAAGTTGTTCCAACTTATTGATTGGCATTAACCCTAGATCCTTCTCTCTGCTAAATGAACCAATTCTTTATGCTCGAGCTCCATCATGTGCTATATTATAATTATATTATTTTATTACAACCCCAAAATTGGGGTCCTAGTGGAATAGAACAAACTATGTCGAGCCGAGAGCATCTTCTTTGATATATAAAATGGTGGGTACAAGAATCCACAGCCGATAATGTCCTTCAAGTCGCACGTTGCTTTCTACCACATCGTTTCAAACGAAGTTTTACCATAACATTCCTCTAATTTTGGACCGGTATGGAATTGATTCAATATGGAATCATGAATAGTCATTGGCTCAATCGGTATATAGTATATGAAGTCCTCCATACTTTCATTTTCATAGATGGATCTGGAGAAGTCTCAGCAAGAATATAATTATACCCCATATTTTATTAGAAGAATGAAACACATTTATAAAAAACACGAAGAAATGCGTTGCTTAACACTTCTTTACATCTTCAACAGATTGTTAGGGATGATGAATCATGAAAGATCCAATTCTTTCTCAAACAACTAAAACTAAAGAAGGGTCTTTAATTAGATTACCGATACCGGAACAGAATGAGTCATTAACCAAATAAGCTATTCCAATGACCGGGAAAGATCGCAAGTGACTCGATAGGATAGATTCACCAATGTCACACTTCTTCGAGTAGAAAGAATTTATAAGGAATCATAAAAAACAATTTCAAGAATTTCCTACTTCGACATCATTACTGGAAATAAGTTTTCCAGTAAAGACTGAATTGAATCTCTAAATCCATCAACAAGTCGGTACAACGAGGATCTAAAAATGTTTAGCAGATATCTGATTAATTAAATCAGACGCGAATTTGATCATCATAAGAGACCTCTATGTTTCCTTTCCGATTGAATCATCAATAATTTAAACCAGATAAATGGGTCAAGAAACAAATCCAATTGTTTTGTTTTCTTGGGGATGGATAGAAGGGGCTCATGAAAGAAAAAATGAAGGTCGGTATTCTTTCAGGTATTCTTTCATCTGATTGATAAAATCAGAATCGTAGGAGTCTGATTTTATCGTATTCATCAGATACACCAAACAAGTGTTACCGGGGGTAATCGTGGGTATTTAAGGGATCGCAGATCTTTTTCGCCAAAACTGAAACACCGGTGTCACTGATCACTGAAATAGAACAATAACAATACATATAGGCATGGTTCATTTTCTACAGATTTTTCCTTACTTCAGATTCAGGAATCTTTCCATAAAGTAAAGTGAATGTATGAATCTCCCCCCTCCCCCAATTGATCGCTACATTGATTTCCAATTATTCATTGGAGCCAAATCAAATACAAAATAAAAGAAATTAGGTCCAAAGAAAATAATCTGTTCCGTATTGAATTTTCTTGTTTGTTAATAAGATCCGGATGACAAGGGTCTTAAAATTGATACCTTCCTTTCCTTTGCGGATTAACTCATATCGACACGAATTCCATGGGGATCATGAATCATATCCAAAGCCAATTTAAAAGGATCTTCTTATGGGATGCTATCCTGTCTTGTATAAGTACAAAGCAAAATGGGTTCATATCAATTCGTTGTTACTATTTTGTTTGATTTTGTCCCACCCCAGTCTCAGGAGCTTTAATTCCAGCGATGGAATTAATACCAAGAACCCCCCCGTTTTTTAGGATTCAGGATCCACATAGAATTAGTCATTTTGTCTACCCTATCTTTATTTATATTTACTTTAGGGAAGGTAGAGACTTCTCTTTTATTTCGCATTTCGACTCAGAATGCATCATGTGAGAATCCAAATATCATAGATATGGGGCATAAAGTTTATCCAAATGACTAACTAACCTTCAATATGAATATGGGCGAGGGGGCGAACATACGCTGAATGGCCCACCCAGTTTTTTTTTTTGAATTTCACTTTGATCTTTGTTCCCATCCTACCTATATCAAAAAAGATATTTATTTCCATCCACATGTCATTGATACTCGATCCGTTTGTTTGTGAGAAACAAAATCGAAAGGGAAGATATGATTCTATAGAAGAATCATTAGAAATCACAAAGAAAGATTGGATCACATTGTATCCAACATTACACCCTTAAACAGAAGATTCTTAAAAAGAACAATCTTTGTTATGATAGAATTGGTCTGGGACGGAAGGATTCGAACCTCCGAGTAACGGGACCAAAACCCGTTGCCTTACCACTTGGCCACGCCCCATTTTTATTTCTATTCGACACCGATAAACACTAATATCGGTATTGGTTGTTCGTCAATTCCAGCCCCAATATCTATTGAATTGGTTGTTGCTATGATTCTACACATGTAGATGTAGAATCAAAATGAATTTATTGATCATTACATATAATTCAATTAAGATATTGTATGTAAGGTATGATTCCTTCTATTCTCATTTGAGAATTGAAGGATTTTTGATTGAGGGAGTTCAAAGAAAAAGAAAGATTTTGCGGCCTACTTTCCCTTCTTTCTTCATTTTCCCCTTATATCAATAACCCAATAATAATGAAATTTTCTCCAAGAACAAAATGTTTGTTATGCTTAATATCTTTAGTTTGATCTGTCTTAATTCTGCCCTTCATTCGAGTAGCTTTTTCTTCGCCAAATTGCCCGAAGCTTATGCTTTTTTCAATCCAATCGTAGATGTTATGCCAGTCATACCTGTGCTCTTTTTTCTCTTAGCCCTTGTTTGGCAAGCTGCTGTAAGTTTTCGATGAGATCTTTAATACTGTCTTAGAAACATTCATGATTTATTCGATAAAAAAAAATTCTATTCTTAAGAATTGATAAGATCAGATAATGAACCCTCGACTCAAACATGGAAATTCTTTTGGATAACCGAGATGAATCGGAATCACCTCATTTCTTCATTCCTTCTGGGGGTCGAAGACCCTATGTATGGTCCCTACAATACCTAATTGTAGGTATGAGAGATCATTTTGTTAACGAAAGAATCAGAATCTTATTACAAATTCATTCCTGCAAATTCCTTATGTTTTCTAGAAACCGCTTCTTTTCTTGGTGTCAAAACGGAATATGTGGTACAAAAATGGAGAATCTATTCCCCTATTTCCCCCAAAATGATCTTGGAGATTGTGTAATGCTTACTCTCAAACTCTTCGTTTACACAGTAGTGATATTCTTTGTTTCTCTCTTCATCTTCGGATTCCTATCTAATGATCCAGGACGTAATCCTGGACGTGATGAATAAAAAAAATCAGGGGTTTTTCCTTGCTCGATTTCTTAATTTTCTTAGGATTTTCTTTCTCCATTCCATACATTTAACTATGAGAAAGGGGGTTAGAGATTTTTTCGAATTCGAAAGGGAAATATCAAGTGATCAGAAGAAACGGAGAGAGGGGGATTCGAACCCCCGGTACAAATAATTCGTACAACGGATTAGCAATCCGCCGCTTTAGTCCACTCAGCCATCTCTCCCAATTTTAAAAGGATAATTCATATGTAAAAGTTTTTCCTTATCTTTCTTTATTCTATAAATATAGACGAATTTGATCAATCATCAATTCCCTTTAGATAATGATTCGAAACAGATATCTCCAATAGAAAGAGTCCCTCTTTGATTTCGTCCGAAAAGTTCTTTCTTTTATTCCCCCGGCCTGGCCAGTACCTAGCCAGGCCATTCCTTGTTCCAATGAATCATAGATCAAATGATTTATTTGATTTGAAAACGAAAATGCTTGTTATTGAAGCAGCAACAAGGCTATTTCCATTCCTATGATAGGAGTGTCATTTCTTATTATGTTTTTCCTTTTCTCGATTTACTTAAATGGAATAAAAAAAACATATTTTTTTCTATTATAATAGAACTCATATATTTCTTCAAAGAACATGTTTGAACCTGAACCCTTGAGTCCACAACCAAAACAATAGGATTTTTCACTCGATCCAATCGACCCGAATTCATAAGATTTGGCAGTTGAATGAATAGGAAAAGGAGTAGCTTCGAAAAAGAAAAATGGAGCTCTGGATTCTTGTACAACTCAACTCATTTTTATGTTCCGACTTCAATGGCTCTTTCGGGCCGGGACTATCAGTAACGGCTCCCCGATAAAAGCTTGTTATTGAAATGAACCTCCTCTCTCCTATTTTATCAAGTCTCCCCGTCAGAGCACAACATGTCAGCACCCCAATTTTCATGATTCTGATCCTATCTTGATTACGTTTCACGCCCTTGTTCGACAAATGGCCCGCCCGTATACAATAATTATATTGTAGCGGGTATAGTTTAGTGGTAAAAGCGTGATTCGTTCTATTAACAAGTGAAATAGATAAGGGATCTTTCGTTTGATTCCTATTCTGATCAAAAACTTTATTTATTAAAAGGGCATTAATCCCTTACCTCTCAATGCCACATTTGAGGAAGAATATACATTCTCGTGATTTGTATCCAAAAGTCAAGTCAATTAGAAATTGACTAACAAAATTGGATTATGGAATTGCGAAGCATAATTTTTTTTTTAAGTTGGATCAACCATTCCAATTGAATGAGTATAAGTAAGGGATCCATGTATGAAGATACAAAAGTCTATTTCTAATCGTAACTAGATCTTTCATTTTTTTTTAGGGGGAGATTGAAGCCAAATAGCTATTAAACGATGACTTTGGTTTACTAGAGCCATCGACATATTGTTTCAGCTCGGTGGAACAAAAAAATTCTTTTCTTCAGGATTCTTGCAAGTACAAATAGGGAACGAAGTAACTAGAAAGATTTGTGAGAATCCTCCCCTTTCTAGAGGGATCATCTAAAAAGCAAGTCATTTGGGGTGCATTCAGACGAAAAGGCTGACATAGATGTTATGGGCCAAATGGATTTCTTTGAATTCAGATTTGCTATGACTCCCTTTTCCCATACATCGTAAATTTTTTCTTTTTTTTTTTTAGTTTTTTTTATGTCTTAGATTTGGGAATCCCATAAAGGAGCCGAATGAAACCAAAATTTCATGTTCGGTTTTGAATTAGAGACGTTAAAAATGATGAATCGACGTCTACTATAACCCCTAGCCTTCCAAGCTAACGATGCGGGTTCGATTCCCGCTATCCGCTTCATATTAATTATTATAATACATGCTTTTGATATGTCCCTAAAATATTTCTTTCACATACAATCCTATTCTTTTTTTTATAGGAGATAGGAAAGTCAGAATGTGAAAGAAATCGGAATGAAAAGCGTCCATTGTCTAATGGATAGGACAGAGGTCTTCTAAACCTTTGGTATAGGTTCAAATCCTATTGGACGCAATTTATTTCCATCTATTTTTGTAGATTGCTATGTCAAGAAACATATTTTGAATGATTCGAATCGGGGCCATTTCTCAACGATTCGTCTTGTACTTAAGAGTGATCAATTTCTTTATTTTTGTTCCTGAAGTAGAAACAGTTCTATCTGTTCCGGAATAGCTTCCTTCAAAAGGGCTTCCGCTTGCGCGGTAAATGTCTTGGTAGAAGATATGATTTCTTGGACCTGAGGTTTATTTGTTTTTAAGTAGGTACGTAACTGAACGAGAAATTTCTTTACCTGTCCAATTTCTAACGGATCAAGATACCCATTCGCTCCAGTATAAATAGTAACTATCTGTTCTTCCACCGTGAGAGGGGCTGCTTGGGATTGTTTGAGCAACTCGCGCAATCGTTGACCTCTTGCCAATTGATTCTGAGTGGCTTTATCGAGATCAGAAGCGAATTGTGCAAAGGCTTCTAACTCTGCGAATTGAGCCAGTTCCAGTTTCGATTTGCCGGCTACTTGTTTCATGGCTTTAATTTGAGCTGCAGATCCTACTCTCGAGACAGAAATACCCACATTAATGGCAGGACGGATTCCGGCATTGAATAGATCAGCGGATAAGAATATTTGTCCATCTGTAATGGAAATCACATTAGTAGGGATATAAGCCGAAACGTCCCCAGATTGAGTCTCAACTATTGGTAAAGCGGTCATACTTCCTTCACCTAAACGAGAACTTGATTTAGCGGCTCTTTCCAAAAGGCGTGAATGCAAATAAAAAACATCTCCTGGATAAGCTTCGCGACCGGGCGGTCTTCTTAATAGAAGAGACATTTGACGATAAGCTTGTGCTTGTTTGGAGAGATCATCATAAATTATTGAAGTATGTCGTTCACGGTACATAAAATATTCAGCCAGAGCCGCTCCTGTATAAGGAGCGAGGTATTGTAATGTAGCAGGTGAATCCGCCGTTTCGGCTACCACAATAGTGTATTCCATTGCGCCTCGTTCCTGGAAAGTGGTCACTACCTGGGCCACGGAGGATGCTTTTTGACCAATAGCTACATAAACACATATTACATTTTGCCCCTTTTGGTTGAGAATAGTATCTGTGGCTACTGCTGTTTTTCCGGTCTGTCTGTCCCCAATAATTAATTCTCGCTGACCGCGTCCTATAGGGATCATCGAATCAATAGCAATAAGTCCCGTTTGAAGAGGCTCATATACGGAACGTCTCGAAATAATACCTGGAGCAGGAGATTCGATTAACCGAGATTCAGAAGCTGAAATTTCACCTCTCCCATCAATGGGTTTAGCCAGAGCATTTATAACACGACCCAAATAAGCCTCACTAACGGGTATCTGAGCAATTCTTCCTGTTGCTTTTACAGAACTTCCCTCTTGTATCATCAAACCGTCACCCATTAATACAACGCCAACATTATTTGATTCCAAATTCAGAGCAATGCCTATTGTACCCTCTTCAAATTCTACTAATTCCCCTGCCATTACTTCATCAAGACCATGAATACGAGCAATGCCGTCGCCTACCTGAAGTACTGTGCCGGTATTCACAATCTTGACTTCTCTATTATATTGTTCAATACGTTCACGGATAATATTACTAATTTCGTCGGCTCGAATGGTTACCATTAGTGTCTCTTAATTCTTTTTCGGAAACAAAGAAAAAAAAAAAAAAATAATGCCTACAGTAGAAGGGCTAATCAGTTACTTCTTTCATGGCCCCGAGCATGCCAATATTAGCACCGATGGTGCGTAAATGTAACTCGCTGTTTGAACAACTATTCAGAGTTCCTAGAGCTCCTTGTAAGGCTTGTTGGAAAACTCGTTGTCGCACCTGATTAATTGCTCTTTGTTGTTCAAAATGAATGGTTTCATTTTTGTAATTTTCTAATCGTTCCAAATTCTCATAAGTGGCATTAATCAAATTCCATTTTTCTCGTTCTATCTCAGAGTATCCATTCACTCGAAACTCATCTGCTTCTATTTCCACTTTCCGTAAGCGAGCCCGGGCTTTTTCGAGCTGCTCAATGGCTCCTTCACGTAGTTCTTCTGAATTTCGAATAGTACTCAAGATCCTCTGTTTTCGATTATCTAATAAATCACTTAATGAAAGTAGATTATCTTCCCATTCATTTCACAACTTCACTTCCATGATCTCTTCCCGAACCAAACATGAATCTTTCGATTCATTTGGCTCTCACACTCAGTTACTTAATGGGTCATTCCATCTATTTTAATGTAATGAGCCTACCCTCTCTTCTCTGTTCGTATTCCAAGATATCAAAACTGATATGATACGAGACCAGAATATTCGGAGGACTCTTCCGACCCGACAAAAAATCTGTCATTGTCAGCAAAGTTGTTTCTTTTTTTTTTGTTTTCTTCAAATCCAAAAAATTCTTCTTATTTTAGACATAGGTCATCGATTCAACATTGGATAAAAAAGGGCGAGACACCTATTTTTACAGTAAATGGTTCAAATCATTTTATCGATATGAGTGTTCTATATCGGATAAATTGCCAACTATTCATTTTTTCGAAACCATCTCCGTACTAACGTAGTGGTAGAAAGAGTACCATGTTGTGCCTGGACTTCAAACGGTTTCGCTTTAACCATGTTAAAGGTCCCACATTATTGGCTGATAGAGAATCAAAGTTGATTTACCAATAAGTTACGAAATGCTATGGTTCTTACATATGATTTCTTAATTTATTCAGAAGTAATTCGTCGAGATCGTGCACCTTTCTTTCCTATTTATAACTTTCCCATTCAAAAAAAAAAAAGGAAAGTGCAGCCGGTTGGATCCAGCCTATTCTTGAAATACACAACTCGCACACACTCCCTTTCCAAAAAAGATCAATACACCAAGCACTACACTTAGATTTATTAGATTTGTTGCTAAAATATCGGTATTAAACCCGAAACTCCCAGCGGATGGCCAGTGACCAAAGGAAACGAAAGAATCGGTTACATCTTTCATATGCTTTTCTCTTATAGATAGGACCAACAAAATGGAACAGAGTTCTTTTTGTATCACTTCGCCCCCTTTGTTTTGGATTGATTTATTTTTATTAATTTCCTTATTATAAATATGAATAGATTCATTTTAATAAATATTTTTCTTTATTATTATTTCCATGGAAATTCTCAATAATCTATTTATTTAGTCCCAGGTTTCATGTCAATTACGAAATACCTCGTTTGTTGTTTGTTGCAACACTTCCTAAAAGTAAAAAAGAGTTTCCATTAAGAACGGAAGGGAAGAAAGCAAGTGGGTCTGCTATGCTAATTCCTCATCCTCAAATCACTCCATCCCCGGGGGTATTGTCTCAACGAAGAAGTGATTGTAGGAGTTAAGTTTGGATATAATTCGGCAAGGCAAGCCCGCGGCAATAAAATAGGAAAAGAAAATAAATATTTATTTTTCACATTTATAGGATTAAACAAAAGGATTCGCAAATAAAAGCGCTAATGCCACGACCAGTCCGTAAATCGTTAAAGCTTCCATAAAAGCCAGACTAAGCAATAAAGTACCTCGTATTTTACCCTCTGCTTCTGGCTGTCTCGCGATACCTTCTACGGCTTGGCCCGCAGCAGTACCTTGACCAACTCCAGGTCCAATAGAAGCAAGTCCCACAGCCAATCCAGCAGCAATAACGGAAGCGGCAGAAATCAATGGATTCATATTAAGTTCCTCGCACCAAAAAAAAGAAATGGTTAATGATACAATCAACCGATGAATTATTACTTCATTATTCCATCACTTAAGATCTATCCGAAAAAAAAAAAGAACTAAGAACTCTGAATTGAAATAATAATATTACTGAATCATCAGAGCTACTTCGATATCTCGTTTTTAGTTTCTATCCGTGGAGTCTTTGTAAATCTATATGATTCCAGTTCTTCCATTTCTTTGTTCCGAACCATTCCATTCTTTCAATTCTTCGCTCTTTCTCTTCTATATGCATGCTTGACTTCATTTGTTTATTCATTCAATCCACAGTCACAGATAAAACGGAAGGGCTTGCATTGGAATCCGTCTAAATTCAGTGGGATGGGAAATAATATATATGGATAGCCCATATATAACTAGTGAATATCTAATATCACATATACATTGTTTCTTTAATAACGTAAACCATCCGTATCTTCTATTGAACCGGATTCTAGAATCATTCTTCGAAACATATACAGGGATTGGCTTAGAGCCCTTACATATACCCAGCTCGACCCCCCTTACTTTTTTTTAATTCTCTAATATCATACATTTTTTTTTTGCTCCTATTCTAGATCGTATATACCGGTATGAGTTGGGATAAGCTTTTTTTTAAGACCATTTCGGAAGCTAGTCAATGATGACCCTCCATGGATTCACCTATATAAGCTGCGGCTAAAGTTGCAAAAATAAGAGCCTGAATCCCGCTTGTGAATAATCCAAGGAACATGACAGGTATAGGAACCACCGAAGGTACTAAAGAAACAAGAACAACAACTACTAATTCATCCGCTAATATATTCCCGAAAAGTCGAAAACTAAGTGATAAGGGTTTTGTGAAATCTTCTAGGATGTTAATTGGTAAAAGTATTGGAGTTGGTTGAATGTATTTACCGAAATAACCCAATCCTTTTTTGGTAAGACCCGCATAGAAATATGCCACTGACGTAGGTAAAGCTAAAGCAACAGTAGTATTTATATCATTCGTGGGTGCAGCTAACTCTCCATGCGGTAACTGTATGATTTTCCGGGGTAAAAGGGCACCTGACCAGTTAGAAACAAAAATAAATAGGAACATAGTTCCAATAAAGGGAACCCAAGGACCATATTCTTCTCCAATCTGAGTTTTGCTCAAGTCTCGAATGAATTCGAGGACATATTCGAAGAAATTCTGACCGTCGGTTGGAATGGTTTGTGGATTCCGAACAGCTATAGTGGCTGAACCTAATAAGATAGCAATTACAACCCAAGAAGTGATAAGTACTTGGGCATGGACTTGGAAACCCCCTATTTGCCAATAAAAATGTTGGCCTACTTCCACATCGGATATATCGTATAACACTTTTAGTGAGTTGATGGAACAGGGTAAAACATTCATATTGCCCTCTGACATAAATGGAACTTAAAAAGGAATTATTTTGATTCAGCCATCTCGTATCTCTTTCTCAACTCGTCTACTTTGAATCAATCGTATATTTCGGATCCCAAGTGATCACATAATATCCCCAGTGATTTTGATCTCTTTTTTGAGACTCAGGGATAGTAACCGATTCAATCAATTTATGGAGTTTCCAAAGTCATTGACTTATCCTATTATTAATCAACAATTTCTTATATAGCTAGAACCGCCCTCACAAATTGCGGATACTAATTTGTTAAGAATCAATCGGATTGAAGCTATAGCGTCATCGTTCGCTGGAATCGGAATATTTGCGAGATCCGGGTCACAATTTGTATCGATTAAACAAATTGTTGGAATCCCCAAAGTGAGACATTCTCGAAGAGCCGTATATTCTTCTTGCTGATCAACGATGATTACAATATCGGGTAACCCCGTCATATATTTGATCCCGCCCAGATAGGTTTGCAAGTGAGATAATTGCCTCTTCAACATTGCTACATCTCTTTTCGGGAGACAATTGAGTTTCCCCGTATTTTGTTCCGATCTCAAGTTCCTGAACCTATGAAGTCTCATTTCTGTAGTGGACCAATTCGTTAACATACCACCGAGCCATTTTTTATTAACATAATGACACCGAGCCCTTATTGCAGCTGATGCTACTGAATTGGCTGCTTTATTTTTGGTACCAACTATTAAGAAGTGTTTTCCTATACTTGCTGCATCAAAAACTAAATCACAGGCTTCTGACAAAAAACGAGCAGTTCGAGTAAGATTTGTAATATGAATACCCTTACGCTTTGAAGAGATGTAAGGTGCCATTCTAGGATTCCATTTCCTAGTACCATGGCCAAAATGAACTCCTGCTTTCATCATCTCTTCAAAATTCATGTTCCAATATCTTCTTGTCATTTCTCCCCACATTTTCTCTCTTTTTTTTTTTATTTAAGAGGTACCTGAAATAAATAATTGTTCCGACGGAACCTTCTACCGGAGATTGACCGTTAATACCCAGTCCAAGTCATTAATTCCTTTCTATTCGTTATTATCTTTATTACCAAATCAAATGACCAGGACCCTATAGTTAAAAGAAAAGAATGAATCTGTCATTAAATCCCGTAAATGATCGTTCTGATGTATCAGGGAAATTATTTGGGATGCAAGAACCAAATAATTCTCTGTGGTGGAACAAAAGATCTCTCATTTCCTCCTCGAATAGATTCTTCTTTTTGATTTCCAAAGGAATGTTGCTGTGTTGCCTTGAGCGGTGCACTAATCCTTTGAATCCGGTACCAACAGGCATCATCCCCCCCAGAACAACGTTTTCTTTCAGGCCTTTCAACCAATCAATACGACCTCGTAGAGCAGCTTTTGCTAAAACTCGAGCGGTTTCTTGAAAACTCGCTTCGGATATGAAACTTTGAGTATTCAGAGATGCCCTCGTTATTCCCAATAAGATGGCTCGGTAACAGATCGCTTCTTCCAAAGCACGCCCTGTTCGTTCCGCTCGCAACAATCCGATTAGTTCTCCAGGTGAAAAAACATTAGACATTCCATCTTCTGAAACCAACACTTTTGATGTTATTTGACGTACAATAATCTCTATATGCCTATTATGGATCTGCACCCCTTGGGATCGATAAACCTTTTGGATCTTATTAACCAAAGAGATACGACTTTGCGCTATGGTTAGTTCAGCGCCAATCAAGAATCCCCAAGGAATTCCAAGGATTCTTGTTATACGTTCGTTCCAACCCTCAACCCTCTTTTCTAAGTTCATCGATATTGAATCAATCGAACGCGCTTCTAACACTTGTTCCACTTTTGGAAGACCTTGTGTTATATCACCCGATCTCGATTTTTCATATATAAATGTAACTAATGTATCTCCTTCGTAAAGGATTTCTCCACAATGGCCATGAACAGTTGCTCCTGGCGTAGCCAAATGGGGCTTAGCGGATCTTATGACTAAGGAGTCAACATGAACAATTAGAACTTGACTCGATTTTATGTGTGGTCCGCATTTGGATATACATACATTTTCACAAATAAACTGTCCAAGGCTAATTATTGTGGATGTCTCCTCACAATAATCGTGAGGGAGAAAGCACCAATTCAAATCGAATGGATTAAAAATGATGTTACTGCATGAATCGGGATTATAAATTCTCCCATTTTCATCCATTAAATAATATCTAAGCCCTCGGAAAGTATGTTTGAAATTGTCAAGTAGAAAATATTTCTTTAACAAGATCTGATTATGAGTTATTAAATAGAAATAGTAAAATGAATAAAAATTCGTAATTTTAGGTACAATCCCTAAAGGACCCAACGAATTCCTAATGGGAATCGCGGGATCCTCTTTAATTAATTTAATTAATTCTTTGTGAGATTTCGAACCATTGAATAGACCAATTCGAGAACAATCGGATGATAACAAAATTAGAAAAGATGGACATTCCTTATTTCTATTCAGCAACGTACGAATAGTCCCTTGATGTTGGGTAAATGATTGAATCCTCGCCTTGAAATAAAAAGGATTAATATTGGTGCGATCTGATCCATTATTGGCAATCAATCCTGAACTTGCCATATCATTCCTTTTTCCGATATAAAAAATAGAGGACTTCACTAAATCAATTCTTATGAAATCTCGAATCAGATCATTTGCCCTTACTTCAACAAAGGAAGCATGAACCTCTTCTATAGAACCATCTCGGTCTTGGTTCCAATTCAATACTAAACAAGTCCGAACTAATTGAAGACTTGTGTGATAAATTCCCCGAATCGGTTTGCCATTTCCATAAAGGATATAATTGACAATTCGTAGTTGCACATTATCCCTTTCCTGCAACGGATCCTGGGGGAAAAGCGTTGCTAAATTTATCCCATCAGCTATTTCATATGTGACTACGGGTCGAACTGAAACAAAATACTTTTTCTTGGTAGGTGTAATCCGTTGGACATAAATCCAATTTTTCCATTTTTTTGATTCCTTAGAATTTTTTTTTCCCGTTCCTGGTGGTATCAAGATGCCGCAGTGCCGGGATATCTTATCTGTCGCTCCAGGAAAATAGATATCCCCAGAAAAGATTTTGAGTTCAATCCTTTTTTTTTTTCTCTCCACCCGGACCAATCCGCCTACTTGGCTTCTTGTATTTAAAGCGATTCGTGTATCTACTCCAATGATACTGTTGTTCCGTACCATTATGGGCGAAGAACCGGGTAAGATATGCACTTCTTCGGGAATGAAAAAAAATCGATCTACTTTCATTTGGTATTTTGGCCTAAATTCTTTTGCTCTTCGATACTCAATCAAATCCTCTTTTTTGACGATTGAACCCACCCCTATAGTCCCATATTTAGTAATTCCTGAACTGCTTCTTCTGTATAGGGGATCGTCGAAATAAGCAAGAATACTATTTCTAGGTAAAACACCATTTATGGGTATTTCAATCGAGATACCGGAACGGGGCATTAGTTCTTTTTCTCGTTCTTGATCAGATTGGAATGGGATGATAAATCTATTTCTTCGCCTCTTAGCCAATAAATCAGAATTCTCGTGGAGAATGGTAGGATATATGAAATTCCAATGACCGTTGGATATGATTCGATCAGGTCCTGAATAATCAAGAACCCCCCCCTTTTTACCGTAAGGATTCGAACTAAACAATTTGTGTCTCACTTGATCATTAGTCACGGAGAGGTCAGAAATAGATCTCCGTTCAACAGAATGAACATTCATTTGATCTTGATCCTTGTGGAGCGAAAAAGGCACTATACTGGATCTGCACAGAGCTCCTGATAATATCCATAAATGACTTGTTTTGGGTAAGAGATGAACATTACCATATTTATATTCAGGTGCATGGTACACATCGGTACTCCAGTGCATTTCTCCCTCTGAGTCAGAATAAATATGTTTTCGAACTTTCTCTTTAACTTTATTAAAATTGAAAGTGGATGTTCCAGCGCGAATCTCAGCAATCACTTGTTCTGATTCTACATATTGATCATTTTGAACTAAAAGAAAACTTTTGGGTGGAATATTCACATTATGTAGAATATCGTGACTCTCAATAGTTACATACAGGTCTATATAACATAGAAAAGCAGGATGCCCATGACGTGTACGTGTGGGATGAACCAAATCCTCATTGAATTTTATTTTTCCCTTAAAAGGAGCTCGTACATGTTCTGCAGTACCACCTGTGAATACTCCACCGGTATGAAAGGTTCTTAATGTTAGTTGAGTCCCCGGTTCGCCGATTGATTGACCCGCAATAATACCTACTGCTTCTCCTAATTCGACCAGGTCGCCATGAGTGGGACTCTGACCATAACATAATCGACAGATCCAAGATATACTCCTGCAAAGAAAGGGGGTTCGAATATATATTGGTTGTGTTCGAAAGGTTATGAATCGAGTGACAAGTCCAACCCCAATATCTTTATTTTGAGCGGCAATGCAACGTAGGCCCATATATATATTGTATGCTAATACACGACCAATTAGTGTTTGGACCCAAATTCTTTCCGTCATCCCATTTCTAGGACTCACGGAAATGCCTCGGGTAGTGCCACAATCTGTTCTACGTACAACAATGTGTTGAACTACTTCAACAAGTCTACGCGTGAGGTATCCAGCATCTGATGTTCGTACAGCAGTATCCACAACTCCTTTGCGGGCTCCGTAGCAGGAAATGATATATTCCGTTAAAGAAAGTCCTTCGCGTAAATTGCTTTGAATCGGTAAATCAATCATTTGTCCTTGGGGATCCGACATTAATCCTCTCATACCTACTAATTGGTGTACCTGAGATGCATTTCCTCTAGCTCCCGAAAAGGACATTATATGGACTGAATTAGAAGGATCAGTCATCCTAAAATTAGGATGCATTTCTTGTCTCAAATATTCACTTGTAGCATACCATATCTCAATGGATTGGCGTAATTTTTCTACTGTGTGTACATTCCCATAATGATGGTGCTTTTCTAAAATGAAACTTTGTCGTTCAGCATCTTGGACTAGCCACCCCTTAGAAGGTACTGTTAAAAGATCATCAATTCCTAATGAAATGGATGTAGCAGTGGCTTGCTGGAAACCCAGAGTCTTTACTTGATCCAGGGTGTGCGATGTATATGCCATTCCGAAGTGATCTATTAATCTGCTAATAAGTCGTTTCATGGCAGACCCATCTATCGCTTTATTGTAAAAGAACAGATCAGCCCATTCTGCCATAAGTACTTCTCTATTCCGCTGAGTAGGATTCGCCAATGGGTTTGAGTCAGTGATTCGAAGACCTCCTTTACTGGATCTCGATTCATGTAGAAATTAAGGAATTATGATTCCAGTTGAACCGGAGAGATCCAAATTCCCGCGGTATTACATAATTCCTTAGCTTAGGTACCGTATGAGTAGGCCTGACAAAACCCCTGTATGGCTTCTTCTATTTCTCGAGAAAAAGAAATATGACCAACAGTGGTTCGGATGTATATACAAAGGGTTTGTTTTTTTATACGTCTTACTATTAGATAGTGCCCATAAATTTCATGATAGGTACCCAAAGATTCATATTGAACTTCGACAGGAACTTCTCTTGAGGCAATGACACGTTGATCTAGTCGCCACCGAAGCCACAAAGGACTATCTAAATTGATTCGTTTCTGCTGATAAACTATAAGTACATCATAGGAACTACAAAAATAGGGCTCTTTCTCTTTCGTAGTATATTTATACTTATAATCATTAACTGTTTCATTTTGATAGTTTATGCGATTCCATGGATTATACCTATTTGCACAAATACCTCGACGATTCCCGATCGTTAATACATAGAGTCCAATAAGCATATCTTGGGTTGGTACCGAAATGGGATCTCCAATAGCCGGAGAAAAGAGATTCATATGAGAAAACATAAGTAAACGAGCCTCCGCTTGCGCTTCCAAAGATAAAGGTACATGAACAGCCATTTGATCCCCATCAAAGTCTGCATTGAATCCTTTACGAACTAATGGATGTAAACAAATAGCACGTCCACCCCCTAAAATGGGCTGGAACGCCTGTATGCCTAATCTATGCAGGGTGGGCGCTCTATTCAACAATACAGGATGCCCCTGCATAACTTCTTGAAGTATTTCCCATACAATGGGTTCTTTTTCCCGAATTTGACTTTTAGCAATTCCTATGTTAGAAGCGATATGTCGTCTGATTAAACCACGAATGACAAATGTCTGAAAAAGTTCTATTGCTATTTCTCGAGGTAATCCACATCGATGTAATGAAAGCGAAGGGCCCACGACAATGACGGAACGCCCCGAATAATCGACCCGTTTACCAAGTAGAGTCTCACGAAATCTTCCTTCTTTGCCTTCAATTACATCTGAAAATGACTTGTAAACTTTATTATGACCGTCTCTCATTGGTTGTCCGCGGATCCCATTATCAAGAAGTGTATCCACGGCTTCTTGTACCAATTTCTCCTGACACATTACTAATTCCCCTGGCGTAGATCTACTTGTTGTTAATGAATCGGTAAGAGTATTGTTCCGATAGATAACTCTTCGGTAGAGTTCATTAATATCCGAACTCATTAGTTTACCCCCATCTATCTGAATGATTGGCCTCAACTCGGGAGGAAGAACTGGTAATAGGCACAAAACCATCCGTTCTGGTTCTACATTTGTTCGAATAAAATGCTTAGCTAATTCCATGCGTCTAACCAAAAAATCCTTTCTTCTTCCAATTTTTCTATCTTCCCATTCATTCCCAGTGAACCCTTCTTCCCCTAATTCCTTCCATTCTACCGATGAATGATCTATAATAATTCGCAAATCCGGATCGGCTAATTGTTCTCTGATAGCACCTGCTCCAGTAGAGATTTCTCGATTTCGAAATGTATCGAAACCTGGGGTAGTAAAAAAAAGTGGGATGCTGTATTTCCGGGATTGGATTTCAGATTCGAATGAACCTCGTAATCGCAAGAAAGTCGGTTTTTTAGCTATGGGCCTGGCAAAAGAAAAATTGGGATAGGTTCCTATAGGATCCCCCCTTCAAAATCGGACGTGATGGTTTCCTCTCATCCGGCTCAAGTAGTTACACCAAATAAAGAAAGGGGTTCTCCACTTTCAAATTTTGTTCTAGAAAACCCCAGAAAGATCTACTCCTTACTCAAGTTCCCAGTGAGGAC
>JAQQXO010000293.1:0-38251 GCA_029852735.1 Persea americana
AGAGAGACGTAACTAGATTTATGACTTGCTGTATAGTAAGTTGAGGCAGGGAGAGGATAAATTACGATCGCGGAGAGGTACGTGTTATCGAATGCTCAGAAGGAGATTACGTGAAGCAATGCCATCGTGGTTCTGTTACAATAGCATTCACATCATGCAATTCTATGTTTTTTTAGACTACTCATGACGTGTTTCTTACTCCCTCGGTCGTGTGAGCAAGCTCATTGTGCTTCGTGAGTCAATTGGCTCAAAATACCAAACACTGAAACCACGAGATCAAACATAGCGACAAGTCGGGCAGTCATGCTTGAAACCTTGATTCGTGCGATCGAGACGCTACTGAAACCAGGCGTGGCACCAGGCGTGGCGATGCTTAAGGCTAGCCGAATAGGTTGTGCTCCGCGAAAAGCTCATGGCGTGCTTGTTCCGTCAACGGCATTCAGATGAACTGGACACCGAGAAAGAGAAGGAGTATGCTACCTTTTCTGTACCTGCTCGCGGCACAAACAGTACAGCTTACGAGGTCACTGCTGAACAGGCTGAAGCTCTTCTACTAGCTGCTACTAAGGACAACACTCTGTCATTGATACAGCAAGAGCAAGCTCGACAAGCTCTTACAGATTTGCGCGCTGGTGTACACGAAAAACTCGAGTCGGTACAAAGTGTCTTGAATGATGTCGGCTGTACGTTGGAGGACCTTGATCACCCAGATGTGCAGGGTGTCGTCTTGCCCACGGACGATACGTCCATGCCGGTCAACACCTTCCGATCATGGAGCATCGGATTGCTATTCTCCGTTATCGGGGCAGCCATCAATGGCTTCTTTGCGGAGCGTCTACCGGGTATTGGGATCTCTGGCTTTGTCGCACAATTACTCGCATACCCCATTGGGAAAGCTCATGGAGCGTACCTTACCGACACGCACCCGTACCTGGTTCGGTCATTCTTGGTCATTCAACCCTGGTGCTTTCAATGCCAAAGAGCATATGCTCATCACCATCATGGCGAATGTTTCATTTGGTGGAGTCTACGCAGAGTCCATTATTGTCACGCAACGTCTGCCCATATTTTACAACCAGTCATGGGCCAGTAGCTGGGTTTACCAAATTCTCCTTGTTCTTTCAACGCAAATCATGGGATACGGGTTGGCCGGCATCGTGCGCAAAGCCCTTGTGTATCCAGCCAGCGCCATCTGGCCCGGCACACTCGCTGTGATTGCCCTCAATAGATCTTTTCATGAGGATGTCAATTTGCCAGCGAATGGGTGGCGCGTCAGTCGATTGAGGTGGTTTGCCTATACCTTTCTGGTATCCGGCATCTATTTTTTCGTCCCCAACTATCTCTTTACTGCTATATCACAATTCAACTGGCTGACTTGGATCGCACCGAAGAATGTGATTCTCGCTGCAGTGACGGGATCCTTCACAGGGTCTCGGTATCAATCCGGTACCCACACTGGACTACAACATGGTGTCTGGAATCGTGGATCCTTTCATCACGCCGTTTTCCGCAGTTTGCAACCTCTATGGCGGTATGTTACTTACTGGATTGGTACTACTCCCTAGTATCTGGTTCTCGAACACCTGGTTCTCTGCACATCTCCCCATTGTTGGTAACAACCCTTTCGATCACTTTGCGAAGCCATACAACGTAACGCGGATCTTAAGCTCCGAAGGTCGATTGAACGTCACAGCTTTTGAAGATTACAGCCCAGTGTATTTGTCTGCCGCTAATGCTTTGGCATTTGGCGGTTATTTTGCTATCTACCCTGCTACATTGGTCTATGCTTATCTCTACCATGGCTCTGAGATAGCTAACGCCTTCAAGAACATGTTTGGTCGTGGCAAGAAGGTCAAGGCTGATGTTCATATGAAGCTGATGAGTGCTTACAAGGAGGTGCCAGAGTGGTGGTACCTTTCGATCATGGCTGCCGGCGCCGGCATGGGATTCGTCATGATTGGTATATATCCTACAGACATGCCCGTGTGGGGCGTCTTCTTTGCGATCGCCGTCGGATTACTTTTTATCGTGCCAATCGGACTAATCTTGGCCGTCAGCAATGTAGGAATCGCGCTGAATGTGCTCGCTGAGATCATTGCTGGCTTTGCGATACCTGGCAAGCCATTGGCGATGATGATATTCAAGGCATACGGCACCATCACGATCTCTCAAGGTCTTTCTTTTGCGTCTGACCTTAAGCTTGGTCATTACTGCAAAATCCCTCCAAGGACAATGTTTACGGCACAGCTTATTGGCACCTTGTTATCGGCATTCGTGACCTTGGGTATATCGAATTGGCAGATCAACAACCTCGAAGGCTATTGCTTGCCCGGGCAAAAGCAGAAATTCACTTGTCCTGGTACAAATACCTTCTTTACGTCTTCCGTCCTGTTCGGAGTCATTGGGCCAGCACGAGACTTTGGTAGCCGCGGACTATACAGAATTCTACTATGGGGCAATCCTGATAGGTGCTGTGATTCCTATTCCGATCTACTACGCAAGTAAACGTTGGCCGCGATCGATCATCAGTCAAATTAACACGCCCGTTTTTCTATACGGTTTACATCTGTTTGTTCCACTCAATCTGTCCTACATCACAGCTGCAGTTCCAGTCGCATATGTGTTCAATGTATACATACGGCGCAGAGCATATGCCTGGTGGACGAAGTACAACTACATCACAGCAGTGGGATTGAGCAGTGGCATCGCTATAGCAGGACTATTGGCATTTATAGCCCTACAGAATCCCGGAGTCAATCTGGATTGGGTAGGAAACAGGATTGCGACATCTGGCTGCGATGCTGCAGGTTGTGCACTTCTGCCCTTAGCTCCAGGAGAGCACTTTGGTCCTGGTGTTGGTGAGTTTCAATACTTGAATAGTTCGTAGTATATGAGTTCATTTCCTCTTCATTATAGCAGGATAATTTTGATGAATTGGGAATATTTTGTCACCAAGAAGGAAGAACATAGAATAGTAGACATCATGGGCTTCGACTTATCCTCAGGCATCGACTCACTCGAATCACACTTGGAGACAAGATCATACATCGAAGGGACACGAACCCAGTCAGGCAGATGTAGCAGTATACAAGGAATTAAAGTCAGCTCCTTCAGCTTCGTCGAACCCACACGTACGATGCATACCATTACCATGCTAATAGTCCAGTCCGCTCGATGGTACGAGCACATCACATCATACGCCGATGAACACGCAAATCTACCTGGAAACGCCAACAAACCTGCCTCTTCATATGGACCATCAGCATCAGCTGAAACGAAGGGAAAGGCACCAGCCACTGAAGCCGCAGCAGCGGAGAAGAGGACGACATTGACTTGTTCGGCTCAGACGACGAAGAAGAGGAAGATGCAGCAGCGGTCGAGCTGCGTGAGAAGAGACTGGCCGAATACGCCGCCAAGAAAGCTGGAAAGACTAAGGTCGCAGCAAAATCAGTTGTTACGATGGATGTCAAGCCGTGGGATGAGACTGATATGACTGCCCTTGAGGCCGCTGTCCGTGCAATCTCGATGGACGGACTTGTCTGGGGTGGATCAAAGTTGGTCCCTGTGGGATACGGAGTTTCAAAGTTGCAAATCAACTTGGTCATTGAGGATGACAAGGTTGGTCTTGATGACTTGCAGGATGCCATTGCAGAGAACGAGGATTACGTGCAGTCATCTGACATTGCTGCGATGCAGAAGTTGTAGATCATATGCTGTAACTAGTCAATTAGAGTTTCCTGCAAACCAAGACTTCCCCGCAATACTTGTGCGTAACGACAACAAAATTATCAATCTAATATACAGTACATGGCTAGAACTACTCCGACGCTTCTAAACGAATGTTATGTACCAGCAGGTTCTAATGCTTTGGCATCGGGACCCAGAAGACAGCAGCTTGAATGGCCAGGATGACAACACCTATAATCCAAAGCGCCTTGTGGTAGTCGGTACCGTTGAAACGGAAAGCGAGACCAAAGAAGATACCGCCAGAGTTACCTGCAGCACCGACGAAACCTGATACTATACCGTTGTTCTTAGGGAACACGTGTGGAACAAGCGAAAAGACAGCTCCATTGGCAGCTTCGAGAAGATAGCAAGACCAGCCATGGCTCCAATCAGAGAGTGGACCTTCATGTTTGGCGCAAACCCAATCCAGACAAAGAAGATTCCCTGAAGAGTGTTCAGTGCAATCATGAACCACTTCTTGGACGCGACTGATCCTCTTGTTCCAACGAAAAGCTTGTCGGAAATATAACCTCCCAGGGGACGTGTAACAATGTTCAGGAGGCCAAACATAGCAGCCCATTGGCCAGCAAGTTCCTGACCCCAGGTCTGCTTATCATGCAGCTTAGCAGATTGAATGTAGATCGCAGAGAGAACACCTTCGATGGCGAGTTCGGAGCCAAATGAGCAGACGTAAGACATTGCGAGACAGATGGTCTGTGGGTGCATCATGACTTTGAAAACCTGCACTAGCTTTGGGTCGACAGGTGTCTCGTCGACGACAGTGTCAACCGTACCAACAGCCATGTCAGTCTGTGGGTCAACGGCTCCGATTTTCTCAGCCTTTGGTGATGTCGAGCCAGTAGATCGTTGAGAGGACGATCCAACGTCCATGCCCTTCTCTCCTGAAAATTGACGGTCAAGTGCTTCGGCATCGACAATCTTTCCGACTGCGTGGAGATGTCTAGTTCTCCATGGACCAGTTGGGGTATCATGACCAAACAGCAGCAGCATTACAGCCATACCGAGGAGAATAGCAAGCGGACAAGCTGGGAAGGCAAGGCGCCAAGCATGATGATTGTCGTATCCCTGGTGCTCCATCAGACTCTTAACGACAGCTGGCATAACGAAGAAAGTGATACCACCACCAGCGTTACCCCAACCTCCAGCGAGCGCATTGGCACGTCCGACAATGGACTTGTCGAAGAATTGAGTGGTCCAGACAACGGTCGGTACGAACGTACCGCCTAGTATTCCGACAAAGAATCGAATCGCATAGAGTCCTCCGACCGATGTGACACCTGGTACTGCAGCCGTAGGAATGGCTCCAGCAATTAAGATACCGGCCATGACGTAACGTGGTCCGAACTTGTCACACAATGGGCCGACGAGCAGACGGACGAACAGAGTGGCAACCAAGCCGACGATGTTCGAGTTCGAGATCTGTGCCGTGGTCATTTTCAGATCGGTGTTGATGGAACCATGAAGTAGAGGTGGAAAAGCGAACCAGGAAAGGAAGGCGACGAAGAAGGATAACCAAGCCAAGTGGAAAGTAACGACCGTATTTATTGATTGGGTTCAATATCGACAAGGTCTTTGACTTGTGATTGACTGGGTTGACATCAGATCCCAACAGTCCTTTGCCGAACGACCAGGTTGATGGCACTACTTCTGATGGGTGCGACATTGTTGTGCTGACTCAAGCGTTTGGCTTGTTGAAGGGGCTACCTTGTGGTCTTTATCTATTACAAACTTTCGCAACCCTCGGAGATACCCTCTCTACGCTGAATCTGTTATCAGTTGTGGCAGAGAAAGCCACTTTCGCATGAGCAGCCTCAATCCTCCAGTACTTACTCCCCTTCGACCACTCCTTAAGCAGCAAAGAGAGCTTATCAGGGTCTAGACAATGCGGTCCAAGCGATAGAACCCTCCATTCAAACCCCGCCAGCCTGAAACTTTGCTGTTGCAGGTACATTTCTCAATGTTGGCGTTCGCCGTGGCAATCTGGATGGAAGGACGATATGGGCAAAAACATTTATCCACGGTGTCTCTCGATTCTCTTCAGCTATTATTCACTACCATGTCTTGCAAGATAGATCGATATCCCATCAGCATCTGTTCTCGTGTGGAGGAAGCACTGCCTCAAGCGAATGCCGATCGACCAGATCATCTCGGAAACGAATGACACGCACATGAAACCCGCTCAGCTATGTGTGCTGAAGCGCGAGCGGGGGACGAATTTGCTTGTGCACCAATAGCAATGATGACAAAGAATCAATGCAGCCTGATAGAAGCCTCTATCTGGACCGAACTGAGTGGCAAGAACACTGTGTACAAGCACGCGGCGATCGAGACTGTGCCTCTCTGTGTCCGGCACTTCTCTTATCTTTGACTGCATCTGTTCACGGACCCGGAATGAAGAACGTCAGTCATTGACCAATAAGGAATTACATTTACCGATCCCGTAGGTTGAAATTTCGTCCACAATATCCGGAGGCTTACGGCAGCCACCATCAAGAAAGATACACAATTTCACATCCACACGAGGATCTCCGGCAGTCAGTCGTGCCAATGATGACAGGGCCACCGCAATCAATATTCTAGGCCTGGTGTAGAAAACTGGAAGCTCAGGCGCGATTCACCCCTGAGCTCTCTTGCTACTATCTCGCCTCGCTTGATAGACAAACAGTGGCCGTGCACGGGTCTGGACGTCAGGCGAGCCCCCAGCTCCTGCTTACGCCAACAATCCGTACCAGTTTTACACACTCAACACAGCGCGAGATGGCACCTCCGGACATGAACACCATCCCCTTCGAGGGGACGGAGGTGAAGTACGACTTTCCGATAGCGCCTACATCGAAGACACCGCGGACTGTGCTCGACGTCGATACCAAAACGAAGGGACAATAAGATTTGCCGAGACGATAGAATGATAAGGCTCACAGGTGCTCATCCTTTTAATGCTGAGGCACCTCTTTCTACCCTATTCAATGCTGGTTTCTTGACACCTCAAGAGCTATTTTATGTTCGAAATCATGGATACTGTCCGACATACTCAGACCAGGAGTGCACGGACTGGAAAAATCGAAATCTCTGGGCTCGTTGACAACCCTATCACTTTGTCACTCGCACGACATCATTCACGAATTTGACCAAATCACGATACCAATCACTCTAGTATGTGCCGGCAACCGACGGAAAGAGCAAAACCAGGTTCGAAAGGGAAGCGGATTCAACTGGGGCAGTGCAGGCGTATCGACTTCACTATGGACCGGACCGCTTCTCCGAGATATCATTGCACGAGCCAAACCACAGAAGAGTGGCAAATTTGTCTGCTTTGCTGGAGACGATGAATTACCCAATGGGTATTACGAGACCTGTGTACGAATGAGCTGGGCAAAGTCCTTTGAGCGGGCAATTGTCCTGGCACACAAGCAAAACGGTCAAGCCTTGGCACCAGACCATGGTCGGCCACTGAGGATTATAGTGCCAGGTGCTATCGGTGGGCGAAGCGTAAAGTGGTTGACGAAGATAGTTGTAACAGCTGAGCCGAGTCGAAACTGGTATCACATATATGACAATCGAGTCCTGCCCACGCAAGTCGACCCTAACATGGCGAAGGAAGATAAAGCGTGGTGGAGTGACGAGAGGTATGCGATCTACGATCTCAACATTCAATCAGTCATTGTGTATCCAGCTCACGATGAGGTCATACAAGCATCCCCGGACAAGGACTATGAAATCCAAGGGATACGCCTATAATGGCGCTGGAGTTCGCGTCGGTCGTGTCGAAATTTCCCTTGACTCTGGCAGAACTTGGCGAATCGCTCTTATTGACTATCCAGAGGACGCTTATCGGTCTTATGAAGGTGATTTATACGGCGGCAAGATCGATATGTCTGAACGTGAAGCTTGTTGGTGCTGGTGTTTCTGGAAACTCACAGTGCCAACAACGGAATTGTCCCAATGTACTGGCCTTGTCGTACGTGCCATGGACGAAAATATGAACTTGCAACCTCGAGACATGTACTGGAATATCATGTCAATGCTGAATAACTGCTGGTTCCGTGTGGCCGTGCACAAAGTTGAGCCTGATGCACGAGATGGTAAGCAGAGCAATAGCGAACACACGAGTCTGCGATTCGAGCATCCGACACAAGCTGCTCTTATTCCTGGAGGTTGGATGGAACGAGTCAAAAAGGCTGGAGGAGACCTACAAGCCCATGGCTGGGTGAACTTATTGATAAGTTTGCACCAGATAAGAAAGAGGCCGAAGCGCGACTGGCATCAAGATGACTCGGGATGGTATTGACAGACTGATTTCCATGGAGGAGGTCGAAAAAACACAAGTCGGAAGGGGATTGCTGGTTCATCAACGAAGGTCAAGTCTATGATGCTACCCCGTTCATGAAAGAGCATCCTGGTGGCGCTGGTTCGATCGTCCATGTCGGAGGTGAAGACGCAACCGAAGACTTCATGGCAATTCACTCGGAGACTGCCAAAGCTCAATTGCAAGATTTCCATATAGGCACACTTATCAAGATGCCAGATACACCACCTGATTCCAAGGAGGGCTCAGAGTTTGGGGATGCAGTAAAGCGTGATGTGTTCTTGGAAGCAAAGAAGTGGAACAGTGTTACTCTTGTCGAGAAAAAATTGCTATCTAAGGATTCGCGAGTCCTCAGATTCCGACTCGAACACGAGGAGCAACAGCTTGGTCTTCCTTGTGGTCAGCATCTCTTCCTCAAGACTAAGTCTCGTCGGTCAGGTGACACTGTCATGCGTGCTTACACGCCTGTCTCTGAGCAAAACAGCAAGGGCTACCTCGATGTGCTCATAAAGGTATACTTTGCCACGGAGGGTTTCCCGACCGGTGGTAAGATGACTATGGCTCTGGAAGAGCTGCCCCATTGGCGAGACAATCCAGGTAAAGGGCCCCAACTGGCCATTTTGAATACCATGGCAAAGGAGAATACACTAAGTCTGGCAAACGCGGCAAGGTCAAGAAGTTCTGGATGGTCAGTGGTGGTTCCGGAATAACTCCCGTCTACCAAGTCATACGAGCCATCCATCGAGATCCAGAGGACACGACCGAATGCATACTTCTCGATTCGAACAGATACGAGGAGGATATCCTATGCCGAGAGGACCTGGACAAGTATTCCGAACGAGACAACATCAATATATGGCATACACTCTCGGGAAAGGGAGTCTCTCCCGACTGGAATAAAGGCCACGGGCTCGGTAGGACTGAATATGAATGTCATGAACGAGAAGTTTGTGGAAGACGATGAGCCCAAGATGTTGTTACTATGCGGCCCCGCCAGCACTTGAAGGTCTAGTAAAAGATTGGGCAAAGAGACGCAATCTCCCTGACAATGAAGTACTGGTCTTCTGACCAATCTGATGATAATGAGACACTACTCTTACACTCTTTATAGCGACTGCATAGAATTGATCATTTCGAATAAACTGAGAGAGTTTACTTGTAGGTCTAGACCTGGTTTGTTGCCGAGATGTTCCTCGGTATCTCTGCTTGATGGATCCCCCGGATCTCTTATCTCTGTGGCTCAAACCACTTCCACAAATCGTCTTTATCTATGCAGCATTCATTCGTTCCTCCATTCCCTATCTTCGCCGCCGCCCCTTCGACCACCAAGCTCGTGGTGGAGCTGTCGGAGCGGCCATCGCCCCATGGTGGCCCTGATAGGCAATCTTCGAGGCTCACTGCTGACATTAGCACTGATCCTTAGAGGTCAACATGGCTTCTCCGCGGCTTGTGCGGGTCTACAGGGTGATCTTCTGACTTTTAATACCTTCCTTGTTCTCGCCTCGAAGGACCGTGCTCATCTCTACGATCAATGGCACCTTTACAAGGGCCTGAGCCCACCCCGAACTACGAGGAAACAATGCACAACATTGAGCAATCACAGATGGCGACTCCTCCAGACACGAGATCACAGTCACCTGTTTCGCCCAGGGACAGAACGAAGGTCGTTGTCGTTGGACTGGGTATGGTCGGCATGGGTTTTATCGAAAAGCTGCTCGACCGGGACTCTGTGCAGAAACAGTACTCAATCATCGTTTTGGGTGAAGAGAAGCACGTCGCATACAACCGAGTAGGCTTGACGTCGTTTTTTTGAGCATCGCTCGGTGCCTGATCTGTACCTCAATCCAGAGGAATGGTATACACAGCTCGATCAACAAACATTTACGTACAAAACATCATCAGCGGTAACGAAGATTGACAGAGATGCGAAAAAGGTTCACACTGCAGAAGGCGCTTACCCGTACGACATCTGTGTGCTTGCAACAGGATCGGAAGCAGTCAAACCAAAGACAATCCCGGGCTATGACGCAAAGGGTGTGTTTGTGTACAGAACGATTGGAGATTTAGAAGAAATGATTGAGTATGCCGACAAGGTCTCCGTTGGTGAAGGTAAAATGAAGCAAGCTATCGTGGTCGGCGGTGGTCTTCTCGGACTCGAAGCAGCACACGCAGTACAGGACATGGAAAAGTTTGACAAAATGACTGTCGTCCATAGATCAAAATGGCTCCTCTCGCAACAGCTCGATCAGCAGGGCGGTGATCTCTTGACGCAGAAAGTGCGTGACATGGGAGTCGAAGTCTTGTTGGAGAAGCAGATCAAGGAGATACATACAGACGACAATGGTGCAATCGAAGCTGTCACATACATGTCTGGCGAACGTTGCGAATGTCAATTGATCTGCTTTGCAATCGGTATACGAGCTCGAGATGATCTGGGTATCGACTGTGGGCTGGGAGACGCATCAACGTGGAGGAATTGTCGTTGATGATGACTGCCGCTCATCTGATCCAGTATATATTGCAGTTGGAGAGTGTGGAAACTGGAAAGGCAACACATTCGGACTCATCGGGCCAGGTATCGAGATGGCAGACATAGTCTCGTGGAATATGACGCAAGCGAAGCTACACGCCCCTCGACAATTCAAGACGCCAGATCTGTCTACAAAGTTGAAACTGATGGGGTGTCGATGTCGGCTCATTTGGAGACTTCTTTGCCGATCGTGATGGACCTCGAAAGATTCCAAAGACGAAGAAGAGAGCCTTCACTCCGGCCGACGTCAGAGTGCTGAAGTACCACGATCCGTTCGAGGGTATCTACAAGAAGTTGATTTTTTCCGCTGATGGCAAATATCTGCTTGGAGGCATACTTGTCGGAAACACAAGCGAGTTTGTGGAAGCTCAACTCACTCGCGAGCAAGGGCAAAGAACTCGATAAACCTCCTTCAGAATTCATCCTCGGTGCCAAAGCGGAGGGCGGAGATGACGGAGCTGATCTTGATGATGACGCTCAGATCTGTTCATGTCACAAACGTCACAAAAGGCGGCTTAGCTGCGAAGATAAAGGACGGAACATGCACTTCCATGGGCGAACTCAAGTCATGCACCAAAGCTGGTACTGGCTGTGGAGGCTGTATCCCACTCATGGACAACATTTTCAAGGCGGAGATGAAGGCACTCGGAAACGAGGTTTCCAACAACATCTGCCCACACTTTCAATACTCCCGAGCAGACTTATTCTCGATAGTGCGAGTCAAGAGCTTGGACTCGTTCGATGCAATCATGCGAGCGTACGGCAAGAACCCCAACTCGATCGGATGCGAGATCTGCAAGCCTTGTATCGCCAGTATAATATCTTCAATCTTCAATCCTCTTATCATGAACCCAGAGGTGAACCACTTACAAGACACCAATGACCGGTTCTTGGCAAACATACAACGAAATGGAACATTCTCAGTGATACCCAGAGTCTCTGCTGGAGAAATTACACCAGGCAAGCTGATTGCACTCGGTGAAGTCTCGAAGGAAGTACAATCTATATACGAAAATTACTGGTGGTCAGCGTATCGACCTCTTTGGTGCGAAGAAGCATGATCTTCCCGATATCTGGGAGATGCTGATCGATGCCGGCTTCGAGTCTGGTCACGCATATGGTAAATCACTTCGAACGGTCAAGTCCTGTGTTGGATCCTCATGGTGTCGATATGGTATCGGAGACTCAGTCGGTCTTGCCATCCGCTTGGAAGAACGATATAAGTCGATACGATCACCCCACAAGTTCAAGGAGGTATATCCGGGTGTGTTCGTGAGTGTGCGGAAGCCCAAGGCAAGGATTTCGGATGCATTGCCACAGACAAAGGTTTCAATGTATACGTATGTGGAAATGGAGGAGCAAGTCCAAAACATGCCGAACTGCTTGCCGCAGATGTCCAGCCCGACAAAGTCGTCCCCATGCTCGACAGATTCATCATGTTCTATATTCGCACAGCTGATCGCTTACAACGTACTGCGCGATGGCTGGAAGCAATGGAAGGTGGAATGACATACCTTCGATCCGTCATCCTCGACGACAAACTCGGTATATGCAAAGAACTCGAAGAACAAATGGAAGAGCTCGTAGGCAAGTTCGAATGCGAATGGACTGCAGTTGTCAAGGACCCGAAGAAGCGCGAAGAATTCCGTCAATTCGTCAATACCGACAAGAACCTCGCCAACAATGTCGAGGAGATCATGGAACGTGGTCAAAGTCGTCCTGCAAACTGGCCGAAGAAGAGTACCACCTACGACTTCAAGAACCAGAAATGGTCGCGTCTGGAATGGGAAAAGATCTGTTCCATCGAGTCACTTAAATCCACTCCTGCAGGCGCCTCAGCGACTATTCTCCGTGGAGACACTCAACTGGCAATCTTCCACGTCAAAGGACGCGGTTTCTTTGCAAGTCAGGCGATGTGTCCTCACCGAAAAGCCATGGTCTTGGCACAAGGGATCATTGGAGACGACGAGACAGGGGAGATCCACGTCAGTTGCCCGATGCATAAACGTAATTACATCCTCGACAATCAGAAAGATCCGTCACGGCACGGCGGGTGCAAGAACGATGAAGATGTCAGTGTTGCCACTTTCCCATGTGAGAAGCGCGAGGACGGGTATATCTACCTCAAACTCCCACCTGTCCCTGAACTCGATGAAGTCCTGGGCACAACGAGGTGGAAGGTTCGTAAAGAAGATACGCGTGACGAGGGTATGGCTGCACTCGACAAGAAGTTCCGAATGAAACCCATACCGGGCACTCCGGGAACAACCATGATTATCGGAGAGAAGAATCTGTCGTGGTAGGTAAGTACGTTCTTATTACTATAAATATCCATAGTTTTACATTTACATCATGCTTGTTTTCCTTCAGTATCGACTTTGTCTTATGCGCATTGACTCGTTCCCATGAATTCCGCATGCGTTTGAGTTCTGCATTTGATCGTTTCAACCTTTCCGCTGGATCTGTTGGAGACGTCTTTGAGTCCGCAATGTTTTCTGAGATTGCACCGAGAATTTGTCGTTCCCGTTGGATTTGGTCAGACATGTTCAATTCGACCAATGCCTCGAGATGATCGATCCGTTCGTCCTTTGTCTCACGGATCTGCTGGGTCTTTGACTCGGGACGTTTCGAGGAGCAGTTCCAAGGATCCAATCAATTTATCGGATCTTGCGATATCAAGGCGTAATCTGTCTTCGATGTCTGCCTGAGTGACGATTTCCTGTCGAAGGGAGTCGTTCTGTGCCTCGGTCGTTGCCAATTTGACAGACATTGTACGCCATTCAGCCATAATTTGGTCGAGTCTGGTGTCGCGCACAGTGAGTTCTCGGTCGAATCGGACCGCAGACTCGAGACGTTCTTCTTCGAGCAGGCGGATACGTTCGAGCAATGCTGCGTCTGAAGTTGGCGGTACATTGAGGTTCGTTTTAATGTCGATCGACCGTCGCAAAGAATTACGCTTTGCATGTGTATATCGGTGCTGCTCGTTCTCAGTCTCAGCGGTGCGACGTCGCTGCTCTTCCGCAAGCAGTCGCGCTTCGAGTGCTTCAATCTTGGCCTTCATCTCAATGGACGATGAATGCCACTTCGACTGCTCTTGTGCGACCTCAGCGGCAGCGTGCTTGAAATTGTTGTTGGAGCGATTCATACTTTTCGAGGACTGATGAATGTGAGGCAGACGCTTCGTCGCGTGCGGACTGTGCTTCGAGCAGATCTTTCCGCAGCTTTGTCAAATTGAGTTCAGTCTCAGAGTACTGTGTCTGAAGCGCTGCACAGAACGCTGTAGATTCTTCGAGCTGACCCTCAAGACGTGCAGTCTTGGCTGTCGATTCACCTACGGAGCGTTGTAGTGCACTCTTGACATTGTCCAAGACTGCTAAGCGCTCCTTGGCCGATGTCAAGGCATTGGTCTGATCTAGGGACGATTGTGTCGAAAGAGCTAATTGTTGTTCAAGCACAGATACCTGGTCTCTGCTCTTTGTCACTTCAGCTTCTGCTATTTCGAGCTTACTGGTGACATCTTGAAGCTGCTCAAGAGCTATGTCTGTGCGCTTGCGCTCGCTGTGCTCAAGATGCAGTGCATGCTCCAGTCTGATGTTGACGGTTGATAGATCGTCCCGCAGACCTTCGATAATCTTGTTGTCGGTGACCTCATTCCTTTCGAATGCTGCCCGAACGGCTGATTCGATATTCTCGACTGACAATGGTGCATTCAATCTCTTTTCAATGGATGCGACATTGTTCTGTAGGTCAGTAAGGACATCAGAAACTCCAGCAAGTTTCGCTGTAAGCATAGCATCAAGCAGTAGACCCATCTCGGCATCTTCATGTGTATGAATTTTTTGCCCGAAGTCTTGCGTTGTATGGGTTCTGGCTTTGGCGACTCAGGCACCATGTCCGACGAATCGAACTCCGAGTCCGAGGGACTTCCAGGCGCTTCTCGTATTGACAAGTCCATGATAATTGAATCGAGCTCCGTGTCTTCCAGGGCTACACTCTTTTGAAATATCCTTGGCGACTTCTTTGGCGTGGAACTCATTCTTGGAGGCGCAAGACTAGCAGAGATGCTTTGCTGTGCTTCCGCTCGTCTGGGCTGACGCTATCGAAGAGATCTGTTCGAGGCCGACATGGTGTAGCTGGTGCGGAAGCAGCGCATGGGAATCTGAAAGACTTGACCCGTTCCTCGTTGGGCGTATCTTCAGTAGTACTTAGCGGAACCTCTGGCTCTGCACGAACAGACTCGTGAAGGCTGTCTTCAGAACCACTATCGAAGCCATCATAAGCGTCATAGCCGAGGTCGTCCCTGCAACCATGCGAATCTGCTTCAACTGGCCGCACAATAGGCACAGCTTTGGATTCTGGTGTAGGCTTGACGATTGCTTGTGCTATAGGCACGTATTCTTCCGCACCGATATTGAAGCTTGATCTTTGGCAGATGTGTTGGTTGACGTAGTTATATTGGTATTCATTAGGTGGTTGCATCAATGTTGACATATATGGATTGTCAAGAGCGTATGTGTCTGGCTGATAGAACATTTCCGGCGGCCATTGGCCGTACGTTGGATCGAATGCTACAGGAGCGTCCACGTAAGTCGGATCAGGTTCCATAGACTCATCGGCCCAAGCGAAAGACTGATATGTGTAATCCTGCGGGAGCTCAGTAGCCTCAGGTATTGTCTTGATGAGTTCCGACATGTCGTGCGACCCTCAAATGTTGATGAAGGGCATGTTTGTCGGCTGCCGCACTTGCGGTGCTCCCGAGCGCGATAAGTATATCAGCTCCCTCTTCAGCTGTAAGATGTGCGTCGGCATCGAAGTTCACCTCGACGTCCTCGGGTATGGAACTTATCGCACTGACAATTCTGGATGGCTTCCGTATGACGACCGGCTGTATGCTGTTGAGCCTTCGGTGTACTAGATCTCTTTGTGATAGACTGCGCGAATGTGTATTGTCAGCCGCAAGCTCAGCCACCTGTTTCGATAGCTCTTCCTTACGAACCTTAAGGGCCATCAAATGAAGAGCTATTGACTCAGACATGGCTATGTTTTCATTCGCGGGAGTCGTCGGCGACAGCGAATCGGTTGAAGTGGCAGGTGTATGTAGACCTGTCCAATTGATCCGAGTGTATTCTGGGGCCGTCTTGTTTGCTACAGGGAATGTCTGATGCGTGCAACCCACACCCAAGGCCCTCAATCGATTCTCCCGCATGAGCCGGAGATGTTGTTCCCATTGTGCTCTGTCGGCGATAGAACAAATTACTCGCATCGCATCATCCTGAGACTCAAATGGATATTCGTCTACTGTCTGTTGTTGTGATATCGGGCTGACTGGCGTTGCGCTTTTGTATGACAGGTCCTGCGACTGTCGACGATCGTTTCTTGGTAGCGATAAACGGAATTGTTGTCCCTGATGGGTGAGAGTCTTGGTCCCGGCGTATGCAAGCTCTGACATGTATTCACTTATACATGCAATTAGAAGCGATCAACTGAGTCTGCCAATGCCGTTCAGTTCTCGAGGTGTCCTTCTTGCCGTGTATAATATGACCGTGCTTGAGCCGTTGAAAGTCAATGTTTAGTATTTTGATTTTGCGGCGTCATAAGGAATGTGCTGACCGTTGCTATGCGCTCCACCATCATCCGTCCAGAGTCGCATTCCAGGTTGGGAATTAGCCGAGAAGTGCCAGAACGGTCTCGTTACCGATAACTGGAATGCTGTCAATGCAAGACATGCATTGTGTAGCTCTTGCTGTATGAAGCTCGCGATTTCATCCCCTGTGTATACCAGCTGATATTGTTGTTGACTACAGCCACATGACCCGGTGCATTGTAGATCTGCCGATACAATGAGCGGGAAATGACATATACGCCGAGTCCATGTCGAGGTCGCATTTGGTGTATGTCTCAGAACATACATCTTGCTAGCTGAGAAAGCTTCCCGGACGAACCTTGTCAGGTCCTTTTGACGAACTCGTGACCTTGCAGAGCTCAAGGTAGGCATGACTCATGCCACGTCTGCTATATCATGCTATGTCTTTAAGTAGTCCATGTATATAATCACGTACCAGGCTAATGCTGCTGTGGTGAAGACAGAAGATGATTGTCGTGACAGCCACGAAACCTTGATTGTCATCACACTGGAGTACAACAAGTACTTGTAACATCACTGTAAACCAAGATTAGAGACTAAACTATCCTAAAGAAATAATCCAAAAACTGACAAAGCCAGTACTACAACCGCGAGGCCAAAGGAAGATTGCAATGCGGAGGCAGCGTTGGATCGGTGAATGTCACTGCCACCGCCACCGCCTGCGCTGGCAGTCGAGGTTGCAGTTGCGCTTCCATCGAACGGTCCAATAATAGTTCCGGACATACCACTTGTGCCTGTTGAAGTGACATCCGCGACAGTGAAAGGCTGTGAGTGAGTCAAGATTGTGCTCGTCTTGGAGTCCAGCAGGAAGAGGGTGTATGTACCCGGGGTCGGGAAGATGCTACCCCTGAGAGTGACGAAACCTGTTGAAGACTGATACTGTAGGCTGTTCGCCGGTACTGGGTCCGAGTCGCTGTCCTGTATACTGTATGCGATGGTGAAGTTCTTGGGATCACTCGGGTCAGTCGACCATCTCAATGGGAAGGTCGAGCTGCGAGAGACGACTGTGTCTGCAGTGGGAGTGATAATGTTAAGAGCATTAATGCTTGCTACCAGTGACAAGGCTGCTGCGAATCCAAACTTCATGGCTATACTGAGGGAAGGGAGTCTGCTGTGACGGTGCACGGAGGGCCTTTTATGTTCATGATTCTATTTCCGCCGTAATTAGGATTGTCTGACATAGAGGTTGGTATCATCTTGAGTAGAGGCGCAGATCACAGGATCGTGCTTGAAACGCGTCAAATGGACGTTCAATTGCTGAGAGATGAGGCTTAGTAAGTCGAAGCTCGGAGATTAGTTTCTATAGTGTTCTATGACGTTCTGAGGTGTCCTCCCATCACTGCAAATGAATCAGATGAATATGAAGTAACTTACCAGTACAGTAGGATAAGATTTGTGATTTACGCCACTTTCTCACTCTTATTTCCCTTCAAACACCAATCACAGTAATTTGGACAATTCTGGACAATTCTTAGAGACAATTCAGACAACAACCACCATACACAGCTAAACACCACATCATGGGCTACTACTCGAGCTATATCGCACCGTATGTTCCTTCTTTCATCAAGCTAATGGACAGATTTACTGACATAATCACCCTATTTACGAAAACTACCATCCCAAAGACTGACATACCTGTAATCTTCGTTCTGCATGCACTACGCTTGTCGCTTGCTTACCAGAAGAGCACGCGCAAAACGACATCATGGCTACAGGGCATGCTGAGTATCATGGCACTTCCACTGTCAGGAGGTATTGTTGCGACAGTCATGACGGGCTCTCTGCCACCATTCCTGACAAGCGACGTGGTCATACCAACGTATATGGCAGTCTATCTGATAGTGCACAACTCAGCCTTTATACGAACTTTCTTCGGAAGTATGCCTAGCGCGCTCATCGATCTGCTCACCTTGCCCGCTGACGCTGTCTTGAGGGCGAACAATATCTGTCTCGTCGGCGTCAATGGCATTACTGGACACGTCAGCGCTACAGTGAAACATAATTGGTTCGCTCCAATATTTGTTGGCGGGTCTGTAGGTAGTGCGGGATACCTCTCGCTGACATCTTTCAATCTGTTTGCACCGGTATGGACGTTGTCGAACAGATTCGATGTCATCGAATGGGACATCTACGGTCCGTATCTGCTGTCTTTCCTTTATCTCGCGCTCCAAGGCTCAAACACAAAGATAAATGGCCTGATATGGAGCTTATCACAAGGCATCATTGGAGGCAGAAATGCACGATACTTCACCGCACGCGAAGCGCGCACTGTTGTTATAATCACCCAAACGGGCTGTGCAAACACTCAGGGCTCTCGGCATCTGGAATGGTGCCATACCCGGAGGTTTCCCTAGGATTGACGCTAGCAATCCGCGTCTGACGCCTGCAACTCGACCTTTAGGTGGCAAGAAAGAATTGTAGTCGTCTAGTACTGTTTCACGCGCCCCTTGTCCAGAAAGCGGTCTGCGTCAGATGTTAGCTTATAGGATTACAATATTGACGACTTGAAAGACGAATCTTTCTAGTATCTCGCGCTATTCGACTTTGTCATTACCACTTCCCATTTGATCCTCGTCTTGTCTGATGTCGCCCAAAATAGCCATGATACTTGGGGAGGTCGGAAACCTTGGTACAACTACGCGACTGAAGTAGCAGAAGCAGTGATTGGGTCCAGCTATCTCTGCTGATCCAGGACTGTAATACCCAGTACTCCGTGTATCCATTGACCATTCTGCATCAATGTCAGCTTCGGGCTTATTTCCCCATCTGGTTGAATGGAAGCGAGTCTTCGGCCACAATGTTAAGGTTTCAAGCAACGTGCTTCAGAGAAGCTTCGACCTGCTTCCGCAACAACAACAACAACTACATGGCATCACTCGGTCGAAGCAGGAAGTATATCATACCTGCGTTCTTGGTATGCATCATCTTCATTACCACTTCCTTCATCCGTCCAACACGGTCTCAGATAGATGCAACGCGGAAAGCATTCCAAGACCACTTACCGAGCTCAATAACATTACCGGGAAGTCCGAAAGTCAATGAAAAGTCAGAAGACCCGCATGACGTTGACATCGTGCTCAATAGACTTTTGGATCCACCTCCTAGGAGGAATTTTTCAATATACAAGGACAAACCACCGGTGAACGCCGATACGTCCGAAAAGTACGACAATTATGGGGTCCATTTCGGTCTCGGTTCCCGTTCATTGTGTTTGTCTGTTCATTTACACCGCAAGATCAGCGTGACATTCTACGAGGCCAAGGCGCGATCGTTGAGGAATTGCCTGCAATCGATCAGGTAGTATCGTACAAAGAACTTGCTGTCGCTCGATGGGCAGATCAGTTCTCAAAGTTGGGCATATGGAACTACACTTCCTTCGACCGTATTGCCTTCCTCGACTCCGACGTCTTCCCGGTCGAAAATATTGACGACTACTTTGACATACCCCTTTCAACAATGCGACTCCTCTCAACTCGACCACGAGAAATTCACGACTTGGCAGACAGGTGCTTCCGAACAAGCAGTGAGTGATATGTGCGAGTACATCTTCGCCGCCGTGTCATGGCACCAGAAACAATCCATCAACGGTGGAATGTTCATCTTGACGCCCAACGAATTGATGTTTCGGCGGCCTACTCGAGTACGCACGCCACCCGGACTCATTCGACTCGTCGCGCATGGAACAAGGTCTTCTCAACGTCGCATTTGCGCCGGACGATAACGCGTTTGGCACGAATTATCTCGACTTGACGTGGAATCCGCACGACGCATTCATCGAAGACCCAGAAACTATGTCTCAAGCTCGTGTGATTCATCAAAAGTTGTGGGTGCCCATGATTGTCAGTGGGAATCCCTCGCTGCGACACATGTGGGACGTGAGTTGGATGGAGTTATGTCGGTTCTACGACTCTGAGATCTTTCAAGATGCGCGTGACTCAGGCGTGATGAAGTCGGCACTCCAATTATACGCAGAAGCATTGAACAGAGGCAAGGAGAAAGAGCAGTAATAATGATGAATAATGAATCCGCCTTCGCTATGAACCAATTTCTAGTAATGCATCAATGCAAGCTCCTACTTTCCCGCGCTTCTCGTCGAGTACCATTTCAATGACTCCAATTTCCACATTTTCAAACATCGCCGATAACGTGGCGAGTGTGTCCTTTCGTTCCTTTTGTTTGGCAGCCTCCGCTTCAGCTGCTGAGATTTCGATTCGTGTCGGGGGTGGCAACAGGGATGGTCTTTTGTCTGTGCATTGATGCAGGCACGGAAGCCGAAAGTGGACGCGAGGAGGGATGAGGACGACCGGGAGTCGGGGGGTGGTGGTGCCGGAATCATTACCGCCGAAGGCGCCAGACTCGACGTACGACCGGTCGAGGCGATTTGCCTCTTCTAGTGACCGACGTGGTCGTATATCTTGTGTCGAAATGTCGCGGTCATTTTCCTCGTGCGAAAATAACCTGCCGATCGATGATAACGATGGCTTGGCGATGTTGAGAAGTCCAGTTGCCTTCTCAAAGACCAGATCCTTCGAGGGCAGTTGCAAGCCAGACTTGTTTGGAGTGATTGGCGTTGCTGGAGATGGTGGGACTACAGAATCCTCCAGCTTTATCCGCTTGATGGCTTCCTCTACGGCCTTGTCATACTCCTCATCTGTTATGGTCAAGCTCTTTCGGTCTAATGCTTCGATAAAGTTCATGGCCCCGCATAGACTCGATAGATAGTATCCTGCTTCACCAAAGAGCTTGTCGGGATTTCTAAACCGCTGGATATACGATACATGTGAACATAGATTTGAGGTATTTGCACGCAACAACGTGAGTATCAGCAATGGTACAAACTTGTCTGCCGACTCGTCTGATCCTGCATTTCGTAGCAAACCAAAGATAACTTTACAGCAATTCAGTATGCAAATTATCTTGTCTCGCGGCGCACGATATTGATCGAGTTTACTGATCTCGATGCCGGCCAAACCCAGAAATCGATCGTTCATCGGTCCATGACTGAGATCGAGGTGTTCTTCACGTACCCATGAATATATCCTTATCTTGTCTGCAAGTAGTCGATCACGATCGAGATCCTCGCCATGCCCCATTCTATGTGTTGCAGTCTTCCCGACCTTGCCCACAATGAGCGGCGGAAATAAGTCCGGGTACAGCCGATTCATGACGAGCTTTTCCATCCCTTCTTGCGCATTATCAAACTCTGTGCTTGATGCAGACTTGAATGGTTCGTATACTAGCATCTTGCCACGGATGAATTCGAGAAAGTCTTGTATGATCTTGTGCTGTTCAGTATTATTCCATTGCCGCTTCGAAAACTCGTGAAGAAAGGACTTGAGATACTTGGCGATAGGCTCGGCCGATTTGGACCGAAGTTGTTCTTGAAAACGGCTGAAGTCGAAGGGAAGGTCTGGCTCGGGTGTTGGCTTCTTCGTAAATGAGAAAGACTGCCGTCTGCTGTGTGTGGATGATGCGCCGGGGGTTGGCGGATATTCTTGTGACAATATTGTGCGTAACTCTGTGGACGCTTCCGCCTCGGCTTCATCCGTTTCTATAAGGAGGCTTGTCGGGTTGCGTGAGAGATCTGTCGGCTTATGAGTGCCTTCGCTTTCTATTGTAACCTCTGTTGTTTGTGTCGTTGCTTCCACTTTAGCATCCGGTTGCATCTCTTCGACTATTGCAGACGGTTGTTTTTCCGAGGTCATTGGCTCATCGTCTCCTGTCAAGAGATCCACATCCGAAGCTGACAGCTGAATGTGGTTATCTGACATTGTACCTCTAGTATAGTTGTAGTTGTGTTGTGTTATGAGAGCGGGATTCACATGTCGATCAATCAGTGACAACATCGAGTACGTTAGCGGAACAATTACTAAGTTGTATATACATAAAGAATCAATGCTGAGACGCAGGCACAGACTCCACAGCCACAGTCTTCTTTGGCCGATCTGCGACCAGTGCACCAAGCCGAGCCTTTTCGATGTTTGACCAGGCCCATGCTGCGGCTCCACCAGGCCCAAGCACAACTGTTCCAAGTACTGAAATCAGCACCGATACAGTGATCGATGTTTTGCCGACGCCAGCGAATCTCGTTGTATCATAAAAGATTAGCGTCCATAGAGCGATCATGCATGCGAGGAAGTCAAAGGTGAGGAAGGCATGACTGACATGCTCCGGCGTCGTCAAGTTGACTTCTGGTATGAAGGAAGCAAGAGTCATACCGTCTGAGTATGCAATGTATATCGCATAGACGTGGCCGATTATCGAAGCAAGTACCATGAAGTCCATTGTTGATATGATCAATGTGGTCGAGACCATAGCATCAGAGGTAGACATTGCCACGAGTCCGGAACCCGTAAAGATCACTGCCAGTATGGCTGCAATGAGTGAGACGTATGCTGGGAAAGCCTGCCATATGGCCAGTCCCACATCTTGCTGCCGCTGTGTGAATAGAGTCGGCAATAGCATCGTGACGCAAGGTAGAAAATAGCCAACCATGATTGCAGGTAGAAGCGATCTAGCCCAACCTGATGGTACAAAGCTTGCTCGTGCTGACTGACTGCCATTGTACACGATGAAGCAAAAGTAGATAGGCAGAGCGACACCTCCACCAATTGCTTGCATCACAAGGAAGAAGAATGTCGTGCCCCACCTGACTATAGGCCCTGCGCTGCTCCTATTTGCACTGATGACGCCAATCACAGTAAGAACTGCAATGACGGTCAGAAATTCCATGCATAGCGCTTTCGTTGGTCGATGGTTCATGCCGACTGTGAAAAACTCGACGGCGAAACATAAGGACGATATCAAGGATTTCCAATTGAGGTATCGCGATGAAGGACGGTACCTTCTTCGTACATTGCGCAGCCCAATTTTGCGCGATTGGAGATGCCAAGCAGTGCCTGTGTAATACGCGAAAAGCCTGTGAAGCTGTGAGCAGAAGGACTGATATCGGGGCTAAAGGCGAAATCGGATTCACCTGATCCTGTTTCCGAGGTACAGTCACCTTAGTCATTGGAGATGCCGCTGTGAGGCGTTAGTATTGGTCTCCAGAAGGTGTCAATTGTGATAGCAAAGTATACAAGTGTGGGTACCAGTAGACTGTGGTACTCGTACCTGTGATCATAACATTGATCAACATCGATCAGGACATGTGGAGCTCAGTTGTCCCGTTGTCTATATCGTATTCATCGTAGTACTTCACACTAGTTAGGGTTGAATGCGGCTAATCGATTACTTTCCACCATTCAATATCCCGACCCGCCCATGTGGAGATCGTCATCGCGTGTACTCGTGTACTCGAGTACTTGTACGTATTTATAGAAACCACAATTCACTCAGCCTCGGCCCTACTTGTACTTGTACTTGCAGATAGTTACTTGAAAGCATTCGATTGAACATTTGATTACAGTCTGTACCTGACAAAACCTATTTACAGCAGAATCCAGTCTGCTCCAGTATGTAACTAGCCATATATACTTCATATACAAAGATCCCTCATCTAACAGAATCAATCTGAGAAGTGGAGATCTGGTGCTTCCATTGCCTGCGATCCAGGTATAATATTGCCAAAGGCATCCTCTCCTAATGTAGGTGTCGCCAAGTACGACTTCTGGCCAGGCATCTTGCGCTTCTTATCTATAATCTGGCAGTACCTCGTGCGACATTGACGTTGAGTTCGGCCGCGAACGCCGTTAGCAATCTTGATCCAGCATTTACCATATTTCTGGACTCCTCGCATAAGAGATAAATCTTCCTGCGAGGTCCACTTGCCCTTTGTGATACGTGGGTCAAGTGCTTCTGACCATCGAGCGAGTGCCTGCACGCCCGTACGTGATCTGGGTAGAAATGAAGCAATACTCGACCACGGGATGTTCTTGTAGAGCTCTTCCTCCAGCGTCGCGATGTCTTGGTGCACACCGGAGCGGACCGCTTCCTTGTTTGCTTCATTGATGTGGTACGCTTGCCATTCAGCGACAGACTTGATGAGGATGGCATCCTCCTCTTTGTCCCATCTTCCCTTGTGTATCGCTGTATTGAGGGCTCCCTGCCAGCGCGTCGAGCACTGCATTGGTGTCCGACCCGGAACACATGCAGAGACTAAAGACCACTTTCCATCGCCGTGCTTGGAGATGGCGTCCTTGAGCATCTGATCCTCCTCTGGCGTCCAGCGCGAGTACACAGTCTTCTTGTCTGTCGGATTAACAGCCTCATCTGGACTCGTTGTTGGTGATTCGAGCCCTGATTGATTTGAGTCTTCCTTCTTGACATTAGAAGGTCGAGTTGGAGGAAAGTTAGTCTTCACAGAAGGCACATATGCATCATCAGGCATTGAGTCTTCATCGTCAAAGTAGCCAGGGCGACGGTCATATGGAGTGTCAAAGACTGGGGAATCCAATAACTGAGGCGTATTGTAGTTACTCTGAAAATGATGATCAGAGATTGGGAATTGTCCTGACTCTGTGTACGGTGTGTTTGATAACAGGGGGGTAGGATACATATGTGATGATCCTCCAGCAGAGGACTCTGGACGATGGGAATATCTGGGATCGACAGGCGACTCGTAGTACCGGGGACTACCATGATAAATTGGTGGTGGTTGAGAATCAATAGGTTGTCGGAAGGATCTACCATCTCGCGCAAACTCGGTCTGTGGAATCTGGTAAGATTGCGAGCCTCGTTTACCACGACTAGCAATCGGCGTCACTGGAGCAGAGTGAACGTATTCTCGAGACAGTTTACTGTCGGGGGAGGGGAATTGTCGCTGTTCGGGCATTGCCGACCGAGGAGCCCAGTAACTCGAAGGGGCATCATTCGATCTATACGGTGAATATATATTGGCTTCGAAAGGTCTTTGAGGCAGGATCGCACTCTGTGTTCGTTGATGTGTCGTATGATCCCTTACTAATCCCGTAGACTGCACCGATAGGGAAGGACGGACCGGCCGTTGACTGGAAAGCTGTTGTGGTGGTCCTTGTAATTTTCCAAAGTATTGCCTTGGCTCAATTGATGTGCCTGTGGTGGAGAGAATTGACCCGGTTGGAAAGAAAGACCGAGGCCGACATTGTTGTTGTAATCGAATGAGGTCGACATTCAGGACTTTAGTACAATCGATGAGGGAGTGTGAGATATTGAAGTACCCAAGGAATGACGGCTCACAAGCTTATGAGGTAGGTTGTCAGCCGCCATGACTGAGCACGCTTACTGGGTGTCTCTGATCGTGCCGTGCGTCTCTGGTCAGCTTGTGGTGTGCTGCAGCCATGAGGAAAAGAAAAGCCTCCGAGGCGGTCAGCCATTCGTGCAATTCTCAGCAACCGCCCTCGATTGACTTCACGATAGACGCCATTTTGCATTTCGCCATGCTCGACTCTGTCTCATTTTGGTAATCTTGATGACGAGCTGGCGATCGCCAGGTAATGTCAGCCTGTTGACGGGGTAAAGACTATAATTCTCCGATAGCTTCCAGGCTCTATCCTAGCATTATAGAACACACATGCTATCGAGCTTGTCTCTGTAGTATCAAGTCTTCAAGCTATCCACTGAACGGGATTGAGGCGGCAACGTGGTCAAGGTCTTTCGGGCGACCCTGACAGCTCTCACCAGTCAGGTGCTTCCGTTTTGAGTCAAGATGGCGTCGGCTTACACAGCATGGCCGCTTACCCTAAGCGAGTCGTAGATATCATTTCAATTCAGCTGCTTTGCGGTGCATCGTACAATGTTCCTATAATGGAGACGCTGATATGCTGCAGTATAGAGAGCTACGGACAAGGCTTCGACGGAGTACCAAAAATTCAAGCTGATTCAAGTGTGGTCGATGGATTTCCCGATAGGGGACAAAGTGAGGGAGAAGCCGACTGCAGGGTGATTCTCACCTGCCATTTGGGAATCAAGAACAACCCTGATTCACGGGATAGACCGTCCAGGGTTCAACGTCGGCCAATACTGGTAGGACCTGAATCAAGGGTTCAGCTCGGCATGCTTCTGTACACGTACATCTCATACGTCGATGTCTACAATCAGACTGTTCTGGTATGCTGATACAATACCTCGGCAAATGCAAGTGACCGCGAGACACGGTTGAAAATGTCTAGGATTGCGCCATCACGCTCAGTCGAAACAAACTGTCATCTAAGGTTCGTCATCACGCAGGGTCATCGCATCGAGTGAGACATCCTCGCCTCCTGATGGACCCGCTCGACAAGCATAAGCAAGGTCACATCGTATACACAAAAAGCTGACGTCGTCGATAGCTTGAGGAGTACATTCCGGTGGAGTCGAGACTTGGCATAGCATTTGACCAACAAGAGCTATCGAGCATCATGGTTTCTATTTCCGTGCACACTCTTCTATTTCTCCGCATACACTCCGCAGTGAGGATCGTCGTGTCCTCGTATCTGCTGGTTACTCTTCCTCATTGGGGAACATCTACCGAACGGAAACCAATTTGATTGGCCCATCTAGTCGTTCCTGCATCGGCCGCACGTCATTTTCTTCTCGTCTTCTTTCATCACTACATTCCCCACTCTGTACACGGGTTTAACCAGTTCCGGCTCAGTACATAAGCACTCGACAGGAAACTAAATACTAATGCTTTCGACCTTGGTTCTCGCAGCTTCGTTGCTCTCGGTAGCAGTCGCTCAAAACTCGACAAATGGCACGTCTCCACAGCTCGTGGTCATGTCGAATGCCGGAATGTTTGCCGGTCAATACAGCTCGCCGACTGTCAGAAACTGGCTAGGGATCAAATACGGTGCCGCACCGACGGGGAAACTACGTTTCAGACCTCCTCGACGTGCGGAAATCCTGCCTCCGAATGAAGTCTTCAATGCGACCTCATACTCTCCTGGATGTCCACAAAATCGAGGACCTGCTTACGTCGGCTTCAAGGCACTCACCTTGTTCGAAGATGGCTCAGATGGCGAGGACTGCCTGAGTTTGAACATCTGGTCTCCGAGTCTCGATCGTCTACGCACTCTCTCAGCACAAAACTCGACGGGCAACTCATCGTCAGAGTACGCAGGTACTGCCGTCCTTGTCTGGATCTTTGGAGGCGCCTTCACCTTCGGACAGTCGAATGTGTCTTTCTATAATGGAAACAACTTTGTGCAGAATAATGAGGACATCACCGTGGTGACATTGAACTACCGTACGAACATCTTTGGATTTCCCAATGGATCACCAGCAATTAACCCATACCAAGTCAACAATGGTCTTGCTGACCAGCGACTGGCTATCGAATGGGTCTACAATAACATAGCCGCTTTCGGAGGTGACCCTGAACGAATCACCTTATTTGGAGAAAGTGCCGGTGCGTCCTCGATTGGTGCATACCCTTACGCATACGAGTATGATCCGATCGTGAAGGGACTTATCATGGAGTCTGGATCGGAGTTTTTGATGGTTCAGGAGCTAGCATCGAACGACACACTCAACACAATCGGCTGGAACACCATCGCGAACGCATCTGGATGTCCTTTGCCCACGAACGGCACCAGCATGGCGGCTGCAGCCTCACAATTGACTTGCATGCAATCTGTTGAGTGGCAAACAATCCAATCTGCGGTGAGCAATTACTCTGGCGCGACAATGACATTCACACCACACACCGATAATGTCACAGTACTTGATATGGCTCAGTACTCTAGGCAGATTGGCAAGTGGTCAATTCGCACAAGTTCCAGTCTTCATCGGGTCAAACAACGACGAAGGATCGATCCTCGTCGCACTCACGCCAAACGTTCCACCTGAGCTCATCACAACCTATGGATTTACCTGTCCTGCGGCTGCGGTCGCGACTGGACGAGAGAACCTCGGAATACCTTCGTATCAGTACAGATTCCTCGCCGATGACCTTCCACAGCTCAATCCACCTCAACTCGCCTCATACGGAGCCTATCATTCCTCGGAAATACCACTTGTCTTTGGAACCTATAATTCGTCGCCAATCATGAATACGTCGTCAGAGACAATCGCCTTATCGCGAGACATGCAGACTGATTGGGTAGCGTTCGCACGAAATCCTGCGAGCGGATTGGTAGCACAAGGCGTTCCGCTTTACCAATCGAACGGAACGACACTGTTACAATTCGGCATCAACTCAACGACACCTGTATCTCTCAATTCCTCACAAGCATATAACAGTGCATGTGGTGGCTACATGCGCAGAAAGCGATCGTTACGAGTATAGACTATAATTCATCCTTTTGCACAGACTTTTTCCTGAATGTCTTTTGTGGTGTATAATTGTCTACGGTGAAGCCCGGTGTGATGACCATATTTGTAAGGACTTCGAAGGCAAGATCGGCAGCCGCCAGTGCTGTCGTCTCCCCTGCGTTGTCGTAAGCAGGTGCGACTTCGACAATGTCTGCACCAACCAGATTCAGATCCTTGAGACCTCGTATAATGCTGAGCATTTCGCGAGTTGTCCAGCCTCCAGACTCAGGAGTGCCTGTACCCGGGGCGATTGATGGATCAATCACATCGATATCGATACTGAGGTATACTGGCCGCTTGGTACCGAGGACATTCAAAATCCACTCGATGACACCCGCAGTACCAATATGATCAATCTCGCGAGCCTCGATGAATTTAAATCCGACTTCTTCGTCATGTTCGTAGTCACCGAAAGAGTTCAGGCGTGACCTAAGGCCGGCATGCACCGAGGTGCCATTTGCGATGAACCCCTTTTGTGCAGCAAGGTGGAACATTGTGCCGTGCGTAAAGTCAGATTGCTCTGAGGTCCATAGAGTATAGTAGCCAGCAGGAGACCAGGTGTCCATATGACTATCAAAGTGAAGTACCGAAATTGGACCGTAGATACCGTGAAGAGCCTGTAGGATGGGCAGTGCGATAGAGTGGTCTCCGCCAAGCGTTAACAACCTGGGATGCGTCCTTCCAGAACGTGATTTGCGGTGCCCTGTCTGGGTTGCAGGCGAAGTGACATCCGCAGTAAGTAATTGTTCGAAGGCGACATTCATTTGACGCACAGCAACGGCATTGTCGAATGGACTGATGGGTATGTCACCGCAGTCAACAACTTTCGCCCAGTTATGGTACGGATTCAAGCCCATCGCTGGGTTGAACCCTCGGATTCCAGTCTGCCTTTGCGACATATGACGAATGCTCCGAGGCCCGAATCTGGCACCAGGCCTGAAGCTGACTGCCGTGTCGAATGGAGCTCCAATGATAGCAATGTCATACTTCTCATCTGGATTAGTGAGACACTTGACGTGCGGCAGATGGGCAAAGGTTTCTATTCCAGAGAAACTGAAATCAAAGTCCCAAGCTTGTGTGTCGACTTCCTTGAGACGAGCAAGCACAAGAGGCAGAAGAAGAAGTATTAACATCTATGAAGTATTCGTTACACTTTCCCGTAGTTGTTCATAAACTCCTCGAGCAGCAATCTCGCCAGACTCAAGTAGCATCCCCATCTGAGACCGTTCCATCGTGCCTATACTTTCTATCAACACTAGATCCACAGCAGGGAATGCGTATACTACAACTGCATCCATATCTCCTGATTTTATTCGAGCACTCGCTAGTACAGAATTGGTAGACAAGTTGGCATCAAGCAGTGCCAGTGATACACTGTTGACGATGCTTGCTATACTGGTAAGAATGTCGTCTGGCGTCACAGGGGAGACCAGTTGTGTAGTGACTATGATTTGACTTCGCGCATACAGTCCTAATAGGATGACAGACTGCAGAGCTCGGGTAATCAGCTCTTCGACAAATCTCTCTCGAGGACTTGTTAGTCCGCTTGCTGGCAGTAACTGAAACTCAAGTGTTGCTCTGCCTACGGTTTCGTCTTTTATACGAACCTCGATCGGACCATTTATGGATGTCACCGCTGTATATAGTGTCTTCTCGTATGCTGTAGACCACCTCCCCGACCCATCTGATGCGTCGAGTATACATGCTGGAACTGTTCCTTGTGCCGTATGATTATCATTGAGAATTGTCATGAGTGAAAGTTCGACTCAACATGAAATGACATGGAGGACGTCTACCTCTATGATCCAGTGGTAGAACCTGCAGATCCCTCCGGAAGACAGGATCTTATACGAAGATATGGACTAGAGGAATTGGCAGCGAGCGTCGCACGGACAGATGCTCAGGGGAACAAGATTCTGGCGAACAAGATGAACAAGACCTATAAAAAGCAAGTCTTAGATCTCAATATTCCAGGAGCTCCTGAGATTCCAAAGAACAAGTACATTATGGACTTATTGCTCTCTGGAGCTGCCTATCAAGAGAGCGATCAGGTCTCGTATGCTCCATTCAACGATCGGGATTTGCAAGCCTTTCAACTACGACTGGGCTCACTGAACGGGTTATGTCAAGTATACTCCGCCATCACCGACAATCACGCGAAAGAAAGAAGAAGATACACCACCGCCAGTTACTGTCGTGCCTCGACCATCAATCTTTCCTGGGTAGCAATTCATATCAATTAGTGCCAAACAGACAGAGCACTCCACCTGTCGCAGAGAGTGAACCGGGCGACGAGAGCTCAGATGATGGATCACGATTTAAGCAGCTGGAGCGGGAACGAAAACGAAAGATGAAGATGAAGCGTGAAACTGAAGCTATGCATGGTGATCAGAAGCGACGCAGATATGGGAACGATGGGTAATACGTCATTTGCCAAGCAATTCATGTGACATACTCAGCGACAACAACACACAACGATAAGTCATGGAGGAGCAGGCCAGAGGAGAGGTAAAGATCGAAGACAAGCACAAGGATGCAATACACACGAAGAATTATGACGGTCAACAGGAAGACCTCGGCAATACTTTGTCCGCGCTCGTCCAGAGCTCCGAAGATAATGAAGTCCATGAATCGATATTAGCACCAGCCCACTCCGAAGAGCATGTTTCAAGATTCGGCATAAGCAAATGGCTCAAAGCTGGATATGCACACCTGACTGAAGATGCTGCATATTACAGGTACGGCAATTACGTATACAATCGAAAGACTGGCGTCAAGGTTTTCGAACAGATGCCAATCTATACTCGAGTCGGTATGCATCTACTGTTTTGTGGATCACTCGAAGAAGCGATGGTCAAAGGGAGCTACACGCAGAGTGTCTTCGAGAGAGAATCTGTTGCGATGGGCAAGAAGTTTGATAGCCCTGAGAGCAAGGCCAAGATACCCGGCTTCATCAAGCAGTTTAACCTTGATCTCTCGGATCTAGCGGTTCAAGATATCAGCAAGTACGAGAACTTCAATCAATTCTTCTCCCGAGGACTGAAGCCAGGGGCCAGACCAGTTGCAGAGCCCGAAAATAGTCATCGGATAGTCTCCGCTGCTGACTGTCGTCTCGTTGTCTTTGACACCATCGATCTTGCACGGAAGTACTGGGTCAAAGGAAAGCAGTTCACAATTAGCAACCTCCTGCAAAGCGACGACTATGCTGGCGCATACACGGGCGGTGCTCTTGCGATCTTCCGCCTTGCGCCTCAGGACTATCATCGATGGCATTCACCCGTGGCTGGACGAATCAAAATGATCAAGAACTTGGGTCATAGTCTCTTGTCAGTCAATCCGATGATTGTCAATGAGAACTTGGACGTCTTTACGGAGAACAAACGGAGTATCGCCGTGGTTGAGACGCAGCATTCGAAGATCCCTGTGCTCGTTGTCGCAGTCGGTGCCATGCTTGTCGGGTCAATAAAATGGACCGTCAAAGAAGGTGACACGATCGAAAAAGGACAAGAAATGGGAATGTTCTTGTACGGTGGGTCAACCGTGATCTGTGTCTTCCCAGCAGACTTTGACGTCAAGTTTGACGATGATCTATGTAAGCACAGTATGGAAGGATGTGAGACTCAAGTCAGTGTCGGTGAGAGTGTAGGTAGATTGCGATCTCCTGATGTTGAGAGTGAATTATAAGTATAAAGTAGATACAGTAGTACAACAACTCAACTACACTAAAACCACATGTTTAGACTATACAGACCGGTAGCAAGGCTTAATGCTAGGTTCTTACAGACCGGCCAAACCTTGCCATCTGTGAAGTTACAGCTCTCAACACCAGCCAACGAAGTTTCCATTCCCGCAAAAGACGTGCACGTTGTTGTCGGCATTCCAGCTGCATTCAGTCCCGGCTGTTCTCAGACACACATTCCAGGCTACTTTTCAAACATTCAAAGGTTCAAGTCTAAAGGGGTCGCTGGGATTCACGTCATTTCAGTCAACGATGTCTTCGTGATGACTGCATATAGGGAACAATTCGCCAAGGACGACGAGTACATACGATTTCTCGCTGACCCCGGGTGCAAGTGGACTACCTCCGCAAACCTCGATTTTGACGCGTCTAAAGTTCTGGGAAACACGAGATGCACTAGATTTGCGGCAATCATCAAGGACGGCAAAGTGGAGCAAGTATTTGCCGAACCTGACAAGACTGGGATTACGGTCAGTGCAGCCGAGCGGTAAGTTAGACTGAATCCTTCGTCATGATGGCGTGTATCAGCTCGATTGGGACAAAGTGTCGTAAGATATGGCGGACGATGGCTGTCTTAAGCTTACACATGAGGTTTCCTCTCCGAGTATACACGAGACAAACTATTGTATGAATGGACTAACAGTAGGGTACTCGAGCATCTATAACATGTTCATCCTGGTGATACCGTTGATCTGTCAAATGAATGGATTTGTTGATCTGCACACAGTATCGCTTACGCCAAGTGACGTATTCGACAGGCTCTAGATTCACACCACCGACACGTTAGCGAGTTCTTATTCTTCTTGATGGGCCCATTTATAGCAACTTCTTTAAGCCTGATTCCCAAGCCCATTCCTAATTCGCATGATGATATACTTGCCAGTACTCGCACCTTCCTCGTACTAACAACCAATATGTAAACGACAGTCTTTACTCTAGCATTACTAGCAGCCGTACAGGCACAGAGCGAACCAGTCATCTGTAATGGTCAGACTTACCCGGCTGGTCAGGGCTACATCTGCTATGGCACCGTTGCTTGTCCAGCTGGAACCATCCTTTGTGGCACACCTAGCATGTTACAAACCGAGTGAGTATCACTGCGTCAACGGCATGTTACAATATGGAGCCGCTGGCGATGCAACGACCGTCTCTGGCACAAACACAGTTGCTGGAGGTGCACCGTCTACTGTAGCTGCCGGAAGTGCAGGAGCAGGAGCAGGTGCTGGCAATCTGGCCACACAAGCACCAGCAGCGACTGGTGGTGCGTCTGCTTCATCCGCTACTGGAGTTTCTCCCGAGCAATTCGCTGCGATCCAATCTGGATACTCTGCTATTGGTATGCCTCAGTCTTCTTCGGACATCTCTGCCATCATTGCTTCACCTTCAGGTCCGATATTGTCTCTCGAATCAGAGACTGCTACTGCATCGGGCGCCACCTTGTCTGCTCTGCAAACTTTGATTCCAGAATTACAAGCAATTGCTGGCCTCGGCGTTTCTCGGTGGTGCAGGCTCAGGATCAGCTTCCGGCTCTGCATCTGGTATGCCCTCAGGAACTGGTATTGCTGCTGTTCCTGCAGCTGTTCCCATGTCTGGCGGCTCAGTCGCGACTTCGGGGCTCAGGATCTGCATCTGGAGCAGGAGCAGCCGCACCAGCAGCTACTTCATACACTCCCGAGCAATTCTCGATGATCTTGGCAGGATACTCTGCCATCGGATCGACCGTCGATGCCGCTCAATTGTCGTCTATCTTGTCTAGTCCATCAGCACCATTGTCCGGTCTCATTGCTGCTTCTCGCACTGCAAGTGGCTCAGTACTAGGTGCTTACTCCACGTTGATCCCAGAAATCAATTCCGTCGGAGTAGCAGAGGGTGCGATTGCAGCTGGTGCATTCGCTGGTATCGGTGGTGCTGCCGTTGCTGCTGCTGGTGGAGGTGGTTCAGGCAGTGGAACTGGTGCTACAACGACGGGTGGTTCAGGTTCAGGTTCAGGTTCAGGCTCAGGAGCTACAACTACAAGTCCACAGATCGGGACTGGAGCTACATCAACATCGGGAAGTGGTGGTGCTTCGAGTACCACGAGTGCTGCTTCTGCTGCTTCACCCCTGACACAAACATTGTCCACATCTCTGATGACAATTATTCTGTCGACAATATTCCTTATCTTCGGATATCTCGTATAATCTAGACTATACACTAAAATTAATACCAAATTGATTCAGTCACATATTCTCTTCTTTACTCTATTCGAGCGTAGAGAATAACACGACGAGAACAAGATGTCGTCAGGTAACAAGTTCAGACTCACGAAGTCACTGCCAGTCGGTACGATATTCTCAAACACCTGTGCTAACGAACAGGCGCAGTCATGAACTGTGCAGACAACAGCGGCGCCAAGAATCTCTATATAATCTCCGTCAAAGGAATCCCTGGACGACTCAACAGATTACCGGCAGCCGGTGTCGGAGACATGGTCATGGCAACCGTCAAGAAGGGAAAACCCGAACTCCGAAAGAAAGTAATGCCCGCTATCGTCGTCCGACAACGAAAAGCATGGAGACGTAAAGACGGCGTGTTTTTGTACTTTGAAGATAACGCTGGTGTTATAGTCAACCCGAAGGGAGAAATGAAGGGTTCAGCCATCACGGGGACCAGTAGGCAAGGAAGCTGCTGACTTATGGCCTCGTATTGCATCGAATTCAGGAACGGTAGTCTAGATCAAATACTATGAATGGGTTCTACGAAGATGAATGTTGCGTCTACTATAACTGCACGAAAAGAAGAGCTGCGAGCATGAAAAGTGCGACATTGATTGAAGATCGAGAAGCGGAGGACTTTTGGTCCAGAGTGGATGTCTCTTTTGCACTAGTTGCAGAGACTGTCGCCGACACGCCTGCCATGACTTGACTCGACTCAGGGTCGTAACTTGCAGTCTCCCAGAACTTGCACCGTGCATTGTTGTTTGGGTCCGTCTTTGTGTAAACACCGTCGTCACCGAGATACTTGACGCGTGATGTTGTGCTGTATGTTGGGAAGCCGGGGTGAGCCAGACAGTACGAATGATGTGATTCCTGTTTGCATGGCTTGTGCGATCGTGTCATTCGTGACGCCAAGTTGTGCTGATGTCAAGCCTCGGTACTCGTATGAGTTGTAGAATGTGTAAAGCACGTCTGAGCCGTGATGGCCTTCACCGACATTGAACTCATAGACGTATGCATCAGAGGGATTGGACGACGCCATAGTGTACACATTGCAGCCGACGAGGACATCGTCCACGACTTGCGACAGACGCTCGTACTGTGATGGGTAGTCCGAAGAGGGATATAACATTTGGACATTATTCAAGAAAGTCGCCGCGTTTGAAGCAGATTCTTGCGCGAGATCTGGCAAATATGCTGCAATGGTTGCATCGAAGTCAGCTTCCGTGGAGATTGTAGGATCGACAAAGATGGCCGACTCGTTCCCATTGAATGATAACATCATGGGGATCTTTGCGGCTTTGCCTTTGAGCACTTCAATGTTGGGAATAGCTTGTACAAAGGAATTATCGACACTTGGACCGTATACATACGTACCATAGTATGGGTTGTTGTTAATCTGATGCTTGTTGGCTGCAATCAGCTCATCTGATGACTTTGAACGAAGACACTCTAGTGCAGTTCCTGAAGTCGGATTGGAGCAACCTGCGAGCGAAGTAAAGTTGGCATACGTCTCCTCCAACAGCTCACTCTGGAACTCTGGGAGGAAAGCAGGAGACTGCATGAGCGCCTGCTGGAACGGGAGGTGTCTCGCCGCCATTTGCAGTCAATTGAAACATGATGGAACTAGCGCCTGCACTTTCACCAGCAACAGTGATCTTGTTTGGGTCACCGCCAAACTGCTTGATGTATTTGACGGTCCAGGCGAGTGCAGCGCGTTGATCGAGTAGGCCGACATTAGCAATTCCATCTTGTTCGCCAAATGATGGACCAGCAGAGAATCCAAAGGCACCCAGACGGTAGTTTGCGGCGACATAGATCATTTGATTGTCGCTTGCCTCGATTAAGCCGTACCCCGGATAGTCGTCTTTCGTCCCGTCCGTGTAGCCGCCCTGATGTCAGTTGGCACAGGGCTAGACATACCCCGTAGATCCAGAACATGACTGGCAGCATCGAAGTGTCTGAGATGTTCGCCGGCGCATACACGTCGAGCAAGAGACAGTCCTCTGATACGGCGTATATCGTCGGCGGTAAACCTCAGTCATTCCATTCTGCGGCGCGGCTTGTGCTGTCATTAGAGAGATCTTGATGAGACATACGACACGTATACCCTGTTTTGCCATCGTTGACAGAATTCTCCTGCAGTGGAGCTTCAGGGGCTGCGAATCTCAAGTTGCCGACAGGAGGTGCAGCGTACCGAATGTTGACCCATGAAGTGATACTGTTGAACGTCTGATACGCCGAGACTTTCGAATAACCCAAATCTATGGTCTGCGCTCTAGAAGTCGCAAGCAGACTCACAGCGACTGCTAAGAGGAGCATGTTCGTGGGAGTTGCGAGGAGTCGCGAATGTCTGTTTCACGAAAACGCCTGAATGGGATTGTCGCAGGTAAAGTGCATGAAACTTATGTCCTCTGGCTCTGATAGCCACATGCCGACTGGACAATCCGTAGATTACTTGTGCCGCCATAGTTCTGTTGCTGGAAATTCCGCTTACGGCTGCTAACACTCTCTAGACTTGGAAGAGAAACAAAATCTAGAATTCACTCAATGAGTTTAGAGAATATGATTGGTCAAGTGATTTTTTTAGAGTTACGTGGCTGGTAATCGACATTCACCATAATTGTGATCATATGGAGCCTGATGAGCTATGGTAGGAGGCTCACAGTCAAGTCTATCCAGGTTCCTATTGAGTCTTACGGGCCACCTTCTGTCCAATGTAAGCGAAAAGGGGGCCGAGTGTCAAAAAGGATACAGAGCATTGTGAAGGACTCCTGGTCTTCGATCTTCCGTACTGAAAGTGAGGTGATGCGATGCCACCATTCGAGTGGCCTAGTGTACTGGTAGAGATCTTGACACTTCTCTTCCGTGGATATCTCGATACCAAAGCGAATGCCAGACGGATAGGCACTAACGCAAGCCAGCATAGGAAGGAGGTGGGCTTTCATGAGTCAGAACGAAATGATTAAAGGTGAACAAAGTCCTTTATCAATGTATGAAAGAGCAAAGTCACGGATCCACCAAAGTGTAATCTAAAAGATCGCCGAGATATGCAGTCGGACGACTACAGCTGAATGATGTGAAGCTTTCCCGGTGCACCATCGAGTTCGGTACATGCTTGGAAGACCTGACCAGGCTTTGCAGGAAGCTCAAGCACCTGTGCATTCTCACCTGTGATCTTCGCGACCGAGCTTCCGAGACTCTTGAGGGTAGACTTAGCTGGTGTAATGAGCGAACCCTGCTCAACCCAGCCTGTGGCTGCTCGGTAGGCTCGAGTAGCAGTGATGAAGAACTGGACTGATCCGGGAAGAGACGCCTGGTATCGCGAGGATGTACATGCTTCACCGCCTGCTCGCAGCTCTTTAGCCGCAAATTCCCGGTATCCGGGGAGGACCTTGAAGTAATCCTCATATACCTGTTTCAGTCTACAACCACCTTCGAAGGATTCCTCCCAAGTCGCACAAGTCATTGTCTGTTTGGAGAGAACGAGATTAGTCTGATCGTCGTCTGAACTCAAGACTTGTACACACCTGAACTCTACATGATCCGGGTATTGTCTCAGACTTGAGACTTGGACATCCACTTCATCGGGATGTTGGGCCTTGCATTGGTCGATGGCGAGGTGATACTTTGACGGGAAGTCAAATCCAAGCCTGCGGAATGGTGCCCATTCCTGGTGCCATTGTTGCTTCTGAGCTTCACTCAATCGAGGTACTGAGCTGTCAGTGGCACTGTACATGGCGTATGTAGACTGTCCGAAGGAGATGACAGTGAACAGCAGAGCAGGTCGTATCTTTGTTGTTACTGGCAATGGTAAACGCTGGGTTATAGTCCACGTATGAATATGTGTCAGTGCTGATCGCGAGACGGGGAGGAC